>CAUYPO010068625.1:0-15929 GCA_963574435.1 Cheirogaleus major | reverse complement strand
TTTTTTTCCTTTGGGTAAATACCCAGTAGTGGGATTGCTGGATCAAATGGTAGTTCTACTTTTAGTTCTTTGAGGTATCTCCATACTACTTTCCATAGAGGTTGTACTAGTTTGCAGTCCCACCAACGGTGTACGTAAGTGTTTCTTTCCTCTCTGCATCCATGCCAACATCTGTTGTTTTGATAAAATCCATTCTCACTGGAGTTATATGATACCTCATTGTAGTTTTGATTTGCATTTCACTGAGGATTAGAGATGTTGAGCATTTTTTTCATATATTTATTGGCCATTAGTTTATCTTCATTGGAAAAGTTTCTGTTCATGTCTTTTGCCCACTTTTTAATTGAGTTGTTTGATGTTTTCTTGCTGATTTGCTTGAGTTCCTTGCAGATTCTGGTTATTAGCCCTTTATCAGATGTATAGCATGCAAATATTTTCTTTCATTCTGTAGGCTATTTGCTCTGTTGATTGTTTCCTTGGCTCTGCAGAAGCTGTTTAATTTGTTCAGGTCTCATTTATTTATTTTTGTTGTTGTGATTGCTTTTGTAGTCTTCTTCATAAATTCTTTGCCTAGGCCAATATCTATAAGAGTTTATCCAACCTCTTCTTTTGTAATTTTATAGTTTCATGCCCTAGGTTTAAGTTGTTTATCCATCATGAAGTAATTTTTGTGAGTGGTGAGAGATATGGATCCTGTTTCAGTCTTCTACATGTGGCTATCCAATTTTCCCAGCACCATTTATTGAATGGGGATTCTTTTCCCCACTATATGTTTTTGTCTGCTTTGTCAAAGATCAGATGGCAATATGAAGATGGTTTTATGTCTGGGTTCTCTGTTCTGATGCATTGGTCTAGGTCTCTGTTCTTGTGCCAATACCATGCTGTTTGGTTACTATATCCTTGAAGTATAGCTTGAAGTTTGTTCTTTTTGCTTAAGTTTGCTTTGGATCTTTGGGCTCTTCTCTAGTTCCATATGAAGCGTAGAATTATTTTTTCTATAATAGATCTGCAAGAAATGATGTTAGTATTTTAATGGGGATTACATTGAATCTGTAAATCACGTTGGGTAATATAGACATCCAAATGGTTTGGCACAACCATACCATTTTTTTCTTTTTCATTAAGTATAGACACGGGGTAGAGAATCTATAGCTTTTTAGTGCCCAGGTGTTGCTAATTCTGGAATAAAACTTTGAGAACCATTGCTCTACTCAGTGAGGAAGGATCTAAATATGTCCATGTGAAAGGTGCTCTGCTTCAGAAGGTAAAGAAACAAGGTTTGTTTGTTTTTTTAAATTATAGAAATCTAAGATAACTGAATCCTTCCAGATAGACCTGAGTAGATGAGCCCCATGAGAATTTGCATTTCTTACAAGTTTCCAGTTATGTCCCTCTTGCTATATGGGTATCATATTTTGATAACTACTGCTCTGGCCAACCCTCTCTCCATGGAACATTTTAGACTGACTCTGACATTTGATAACTGTGACCAATGATGAAAGCTACTATGTTGTATCCCAGGAGCTATAGGAACCCTTTGTATTTATCATATCATTTCAGCTTCACTGCATGGAAAAGGCATTAAAATACCTTCTGTCTAATAGTAAAGAAACTAAGGATCATAATTTAAAACTTTCCTTGGGCAACAGGGCTAATAGACAGAACACAACTTGGAACCTAGAAAATCCACCACCAAACTATGCTCTTAAACAGCATGAAAAGGAAGTTTTGTACCAGATGGAGGCACCTGCCCTGTGTCATATTTGGCAGGTAAACCTCTTCTAGAAAGTAAATCTGAGGCCACAACAGTGAACATGCATTACTGCTTTGTGCTAGCATCAGGTCTGTTTCTCACTCTTTAGTGAGGATGTAAAATGAACTTAATTGTGCTTATAATTAAAGGTGTTACGAGCGAGAGTGTTGTGAGTCAGACATATCCCTGAAAAACCCGCATTGAACTGGATGTTGACAGCAACTGTGCCTCTCATATGAGAGTTTGGCCAGAGACTCCAGAGACCTAAAGGATAAACGTCAAGTACCTCCATATTCTAAAGTGAGGTGCTGGGCGATCTTGCAGAGGAACTGTTCCTTACCTGCTTCTACAGGCATTAGTCCACCTCTCAACTAAGCAATATAAAAGAGTTGAGATGGAAGAAGGAGACATAATGTCTTTTCTAAATACACTGTCTTGTTTTCTTCCAGAAGGTCAATATTTTTACTATTGTTCTGATCTATAAAAAATTATAATTCTGTTCTTCTAGATTATGACAGCATGCTGAAGCAGGACCATGGAGCCAAGGATACCTCAGCAGATCTTTGTTCTGGGTTCCAGGAGACTCTATGGAGAATCTAAGTGAAGACTACTCCACACCAAATTAGTAAAGCCTATGTTATTTATATTAGGTGAAGTGTGTTCACATCAGACATAATTTACTCATTGTGTCAGGAGTTCCCAAGATCACACTCAGGTATGATGATTCCCTAATACAACTCATGGAACCCAAAAATGCTGTTAAACTCAATATGCCAATGAGAAGGGTGCTCTGCTTTTAAAGACAGAAAAGTATGAAAATTATTTTTTTTTTTTAGAAAAAGGATGGAATTCTCAGTTTGTTGAGGTCTTCCAGGTATACTTGTGCTGGTGAGTACCCTGGAAATTTGCATTCTAAGAAGTTTTCAGGTTAGGTCCCTTCTGCTGACTGGAGATCCCATGTAAAAACTGCTGCACATCAGTGGCTCATGCTTGTAATCCTAGCACTTTGGGAGGCTGAGGCAGGAGGATCACTTGAAGCTAGGAGCTTGAGGCCAGCCTGGGCAACCTAGTGAGATCCCATCTCTACAAAAAAAATTTTAAAAATTAGCTGGATGTGGGGGCATGTGCCTGTAGTCCCAGCTACTCAGGAGGCTGAGGTAGGAAGATCGCCTGAGCGCAGGTGTTTGAGGCTGTTTTTACCTATGATTATGCCACACACTCCAGCCTGGGAGACAGAGCAGCTCTAGCCCACCACTTTTCCTTTGAAGATTTTATACTGAGTCTGACATTTAGTTAGTATGACTAATGACTAATAGTGAGAGCTACTTCGTTTTGTATACCAGGAGTTGTACTAAAATTTATCATCTCATTTTAGGTTCGCCACTTGAGGAAGGTATTGAAATATCTCTCATATAGCAATACAAAAACTAAGGATGAGAGTTAAATAACTTCCCTGACCCCTTGAGGTGAAAAAGTGAAAAAGCTCAGATTGGAACCTAGAAAATCAGGCCCCAAAACCTGAGTTCTTAAGCATGATGAGGAATAGGTTTTGCACCAGATGGAGGTACATGCCCCATTTTTCTGAGTAGGTGAACTTCACTTAGAAGGTGAATCTAAGGCCATAGCAGTATGCAGCCACTACTGCTTTGTGGTTGTTTCAGGCCTGTCTTCCTCACCTCTCAGAGAAGATGGAATGTGCATCCATATTGCCTTTAATTAAAGGTGTTGTAAATGAGGCTGCTGTCCTCACTGACATATCCCTGAAAGCCTGTATTGAACTGGATGTTGAAAGCAACATTGTCTCTCATATGAGAGTTCAGGCAAAGATTCCAAAAGCCTTAAGGCTAAATGTCAAGAACTCTCATATTTCAAAGTGTGGTGCTGGATGATCTTACAAAGGAACTTTTCCATACCTTTTCTGCAGGCGTTGATACATTGTTCACCTAAGCGACATAAAAGAGTTCAAGTGGTAAAAGGAGGAAAGACTATTTTGAGAGAGTTGCCATCATGGCAGGCATTTTCCCCAAACTCATGGTAGAAGGAAAAAGATTTTTTCCTTTGCCTCAAGCCACGTTCAGGAAGCTTAGAAAGCTTGCCTCCATTAAGGCCAGCTCGACAGTAAATTTGCAGATACAGTGATTGGTCTTCAAACCTCTAAAATAAAAGAGGTTGTCTGAAAAAAATCCACTAGTTCAAAGATCCTTGCTTCAAAGTTGGGATCCAAGTTAGCACTGGGGATAATCCATCATTAAAATTTTTCTCTGAGAACAACTAGGAGATCACAAACCCAGAGAGAACCAAAGGAAGTCCCACATGTGATGGTTTCTGCATGCACACTCAAGGCTCATAGAATGATGGGACCAAGTGCTATTGGCTGTTCGGTAGGCTCCAAAACTTCAGGGGTCAAGACAGAATCCTCTTGTGTCAAAACAGCAATTCTCTTATGGAATTTGTTTGATTCTCATACATTAGCATGCGGCATAATCACCTCCAAGGCTTGTTGGATCACAGATTGCTGGACCCCTTCTCTACCCGCCAGAATTACTGATTTAATCTTTGTTTGGTGGGGCCTAGGATTTTGCATTTGCAACAAATGCATAAATGATGTTGATGCTGTTGGTCTGGAGTCCACACTCTGAGAACCACTGAGTGAGTATCTAAGGCATTGTAGAGAGACTAATAATAAACCAACACATATAAATTGAGAACTTAGAGATTCCTGATGATGTGGTCTGTGTCTATAGTGCCAGGAATGCTGGAATGGCAGGCATATCACAGATTTTTAAAAATTTAAATAAAATCATTAAATTTTAAGTCAAAGCATTCAAAGGGAAGCATAATTTTAAATTTAATTTAACTAAAAATATATATATATACTTTAGGCTAAATTAAAATTGCCATTAAGTTAATCAATTGATCATATAATAAAAATATGTAAATATTTTATAATGAATTACATCTATCTAGTCATTACAGAAATGCTAAAATTTTGTTTATTAAGAAAAAATGATGGAAATGTATTAATTAGCCAGTAATGTTTGAAGAAAGATTCAAAGTTTGCCAAATAGAAGGGAATCTGTGTGCTAAGGATAAGTCTTCTGAATCATATTGTTAGTTCCCCAAAGCCAATGTATATTAGTTATGCATATGAGATTTCACATCATGAGTTGAAAGGAAATTGGTTAAATTCAAAATACTGTATTTGAATAATAAGAGGTTTAAAAAAACAGAAAAATAGTAGCAAATAGGATTTGTAAAAGAAGAAGTTAAAAAATATTCATTTATATATAAAATGCAGAAATTTGTGTCCTGGTGAAATATGTTTTAATGAATATATTTAATATTGAGGAAAATTTTTTATCTTGGGACAATAATTGGACATAAACACAGTTACTATACACATTTTTCGTGTGTCTTTATATTTGGTCAGTGGCTGTTAGGGACCTTGATAATTTGGCAAATTGGCCATACAGTGAATTACTCATTTGGAAAATTAAATTTCAGCACGATGATTTTCAGTAAGTTAACCTAAAGAATGAGTCTATTGGACAATACTGTCTTTAGCTGTTTAGAATCATTTCCATTTTGTTGGAAAATACATTCCAGTTTCCTCTGGGGAATGGCCCTTCCTGAAATCTCAATTCATGAGGTTTAAGTGGAGATAAGCCCATCTCGATCTTCACTGGGGTGGCACAAACCGAGCTGATCAGAAAGAGACCATATTCAAATACCCAATTGATTAAATGATATTGACTTTCTTGATATTATATAAACTTCCATTTTTTTAAAAAACAGTGTGAGAACTTAACTCTGTACCTATAGGAGAAATATCCTTTCTAACTCTGCTGCTCTGCTTTCTTGCAAAAGGCTGATTCCTTGCTGCTGTCCCGATCTATGAAAATTCTGTTGGTATTCTTCTAGATGAGAATGGCATGTTGAAGCAGGAGCATGGGGTCAAGAGTACCTCAATAGATCTTTGGTCTGGATTCAACGTGACAGCATGAGAAGTTTGAGTGAGGCCTGCTACACACACAGTTAGTAATTCCCATGTTAGTTGAATTGGATAAAACACCTAAACTTCAGAAATCATTTGTTCATTGGCTTGTCAGGGTCCCAAGATCACCACAGAATTGGTGATTTCTTAGGAGGACTCAGAGAACTTGGAGAAGCCATTATACTCACACTTAAAGTATGTTACAATGCAACAATACAGATGAAAATCAGCAAAGGAAGAAGGGGCATAGGGAGGAGTCCAGGAGAACACACTCAGGGAACCACTGCTTTATTGTAAGGAAAGATCTGAATATACCAGTGAGAGCGTGCTTGTAGTCTGACAATTGAGAACCATGAAAGGTATTAAATTAGTTTTGTTTTTCTTGAGAGACGAATTTTCAGGTAACCAAGTTTCTGTGGGTGGGCGGGCACCTGAAAAGTTACATTCCTATGCAGATCTCAGGCAATATCACTGCAGTGGCTTGGGGATGACATTTCTGAAATGGCTCTAGCCTTCTGTCCTTTGAGCATGTTAGACTGAATCAGACCTTTGCTTACTATAACTAACAATTAGAACTAACTATGCTGAGTAGAAGCAGTTGTACTAAGGCTGCATATTTGTCATCTGATTTCAGCTTCGCTGGAGGGGGAAGTTACGAAAATATGTCTCCTCTACGAAATAAGAAAATGACGATCAGAATAAAATAAATTTCCACAAGACTCAGGGACACTGGGAGACAGAGCCCACATTGGAACCCAGAAGACCCAGATTTCAAATGATGTTCTCTTAACAGGATGACTTGGAGGGTTTAAGCCAAATTGAAGTGCCAGCCCCATGTCCCTGTGGGCAAATGGACCTCTTCTTAAGGGTGAAACAGAGGCCACCACAGTATGCAGCCACTACTGCTGTGCAGTCTTCTCAGGCCTGTCTCCTCAGCTCTCAGGGAGGTGGAACATGTACCCATTTTGCCTTTAAATAAGGTGTCATCAGGGTGCTGTGAGTCAGACATATGGCTGAAAACCTGCATGGCCCTGGATGTTGAAAGCAACAGGCCTGTCTCCTCAGCTCTCAGGGAGGTGGAACAGGCACCCATAGTGCCTTTAGTTAAGGTGTTGTCAGGTGCTGTGAGTCACACATACTGCTGAAAACCTGCATGGCCCTGGATGTTGAAAGAAACATTTTCTGTCATCAGCCAGAGACTGCAAAGGCCAAACCCTTAAATGCCCTGAACCCCATATTCAAAAATGAGATGCTGGATGATCTTGCTGAGGCACTGGGCCCAAATTGGTGCTTCAGGTGTTGTCACAGCACTCACCTTAACATTATGAAAGAATTGAGGTTGTAAATGGAGAAAAGACTATTTTGAGAGAGTTGCTGTTATAGCAGGTAGTTTCTGCAAACTCTTAGGAGAAGTAGGAAGAATGCTGTCCTTTTGCCTCCAACCAGGTGAAAGGAGCTTAGAACCTTTCCCTGACTTAAGGCCTGCTGAAATGGTACATATTCATAATGGCTTCCTTGATAAATACAATTCTATCTATTAAAAATTGGGAATTCACATTCCTTTAGTATAGTCGAAATATCTCTTTGTTCCAAAGCCAAATTCCTTGCTACTGCACTACTGTGTGGAAAAAAAAAATTTTGTCCCCTGGTAATAGAATGGCATGTTTTAGAAAGAGCATGGGCTCTCAAGTATGCCACAGCCAATTTATGTCAGGATGCAAGAAGACTCTCAGGGAGTTGAAGTGAGAACTGCACACATACTTCGTAATTCCCATGTTATAAAAGTTAGGTAAACAGTTTGTCCACATGGCACACAATTTATTCATGGCCCTGTTGAGGTACCTCAAGGCCAGCCTCAGGTGCAGCAATTCCTTAAAAGGTCTCAATAGTATTTAGAAAGGCCTTTGTCCTGACACTTACAGTATATTACAGTATAAGAACACAGAGGAAAATCAGCCAGTTGAAATTGAACACAGGAAGGAGTCCAGGAGAAGAAACCAGGCTCAAGCTTCGAGCTGTCCTTTTCCAGGGGAATTACATGCCCTGCTCTTAATTCTCCCAGCCAGCTCTGTGACCAGATGTGCAAAGTGTCGCCAACCAGGTAAGCTCTCTGAATCCTTGGTCATGTAAGCATGAAACATCCGCATGACTGACTTTAACTTCTTACTCTTCAGTCCATCCAGAAGTCAAACAGATGTAGCCTAGATATGGCCCCAGTCATTCAAGACCAGATATCACCATAAATCTCATTGTTAGCATGAACCTTCTGTTGTGACCAAATTTTGAGATTTACAAACACATTCTAATGAAATAGATGTATCAAGAGCTGAGGGGTTACTTACTAGAAGTTGATGGAGGGCAAACTTACAACCTTTGAAGGATACAAGGCTTGAGTACCCATAACCTGTCAAGTTATACGTTTTTCCAATGCAGTTTGGAAATGGGTAACTATTGGAATAATTATCTTTGATTACTTTCTGTTATAGCTATGCATTAATTCCTAATTTGTCTACATAAATTGAATAGAATTTCTGTGAAATCTTTTAAATTGTGAGGGGTCTATAGTCTTGTTATTTCAAACTTAAATGAGAAAACACTGAAGGCCTTGGTGTATATAAAAATTTTACATGCAAGTAAACAAAACAAGCATTTGTATGAATTAAAACATTATCAAGACAAGCATATTTAAGACATTGAAACTATAACAAGTCTTAATGTACATCTTTAGCTATAATTCAGAACAAAACAAAAAGTAATCATCCTAAAAAATGTATTTATTATTTTCATCTCAAATGAGAAAAAATGATTAATACATTCTTGACATTATCTGACAATATAAATGGAAAACAGCCAAAATAGAAAATACTATGGCAATAATAATTCTTGGCATGGCAATAATTCTTCCCAAATTTTTAATCTGTAAATGTATTTTGGTTACTCTTCACAATGTCCAATTTCTAAATTTCCTACTTTCCTTTTAGAACATTCTCACTCAAACTTTCATTTGAAGTGAACTACTGGGAGCTGACCACACTTCTCATATGCCAGTGCTGAGAGTGCCTGGGCTCCACCAGTCAATTCTCTCCTCCTGGGGAAGTGCTTAGAACCGGAGTGACATATAAGCCATGTTAGGTCAGTGGGAGGTGTTTTCCTGAGAGCCGTGTGAAAACACAGACTCTTCCCAGTGCATTTGGTACCTTGGTCAAGGTGGGCATAGAGCAGTGTTTTGCAAACATACTGCACGTTAGAATTACTGAAGTTGAATGCATATGTTGTCCAGGTGACACTTCTCCTGAAATTATTATGAATCTCTGACTGTAAAACCTTGTTTCGTTGTTTTGAAACTTCTGCTGAGGATTTCATTTTTGAGGATGTATTCTAAACCAATGGAGAAATGATTATCGTCCTCACACTTGGCAGGCATTAGGATCTGGGAAGTGCCTGTTAAATCCAGATAGAGTGGTCTGACTCCATCCTCAAAGTTGATGATGAGGTGGGTCCAGATGAATTGGGCTGAGCTTGTGCAACTCTAATAAGTACATAGGTGATGCTGATCAGGGACCAACCTACAGCAACTAGAGCTCTACTGTGAGAAAATGTCTAAATATTCCAGTGAGAAGGTTGCTGTTGCTGTGAAGAGAAAGTACCATGAAAAGTTTTACTTTAGTTTTATCTTTTTCTGAGAATAGATTTATAAGGTCTCTGAGCCCTTACAGGTTGCTGTGTGTGGGTCATCACATGTTGTTTTTCTGGATGAGCCCAGGCTGTGGCACTGTTCCTGCTAGGGGATGATATTTTGGGAAATACTGATCTAGCCCACTCTCTTATTTTGAACAATTTAGACTGAGTCTCAACCTTGACATTTTAGACTGTCTCATCTTTGATGAATATAATTAGCAATGAGAAATGTTTATGCACAGTTCCAGGATTTGTACTAATGCTTTCTATTTTTCCTCTCATTTTGCAGCTTCACTTCAAGGGAAGTTATTGAAATAGTTCTCATCTACAAATTAAGAAAACGATGAGCAGAATAAAATAACTTTCCAGAAGCCTCACAGCCCGTTGCAGACAGAGCTCAGATTGGAACCCAGATAAGCCAGACTCCAAATCCTGTGTGCTTAAGTAGGATGAGTAGGAGGTCTCAAGCCAAATGGAGGTGCCAGCTCCATGTCCTTGTGAGCAAGTGAACCTCTTCTTGAGGGTGAATTGGAGCCCATAGCAGTATGCAGCCACTGCTGCTGTGGAGTTCCTTCAGGCCTGTTTGCTCAGCATTCAGGAAGGATAGAACATGTACTCATAGTGCCTTTATTAAAATGTTGTGTGTGAGGGTGCTGTAGGCAAGACATATCCCTGAAAACTTGCACGGCCCTGGATGTTGAAAGCAACATTTTCTCTCATGTGAGAGTTTGACCACAGACTGTGAAGGCCAAAACGTCAAATTCCAAGAACCCCCATATTCTAAAGTGAGGTGCTGGATGATCTGGCTGAGGCACGGGACACACGTTGGTCCTGCAGGCATTGGCGCATCACTTGAATGAGCAATAAAAAGCAGTTGAGGTGTTAAAAGAAGGAAAGAATCTTCTGAGACAATTGCCATCATGGCAGGCATTTTTGCTAAACTCATGTGGAAGAAGGATTGTTGTCCCCTTGCCGCAATCCAGGTGTTAGAAAGAGTGACAGCTCCTCAAATACTTACTAACACTCGCTTCCTTGAAGTATAAAACTATATTTCTAAAATTGGAAATCCACACACCCTTGGTATAGTTGAAATACATCTTCTAGACCTGCTGCCCACTTTGTTCCAGAAAGTTCCTTGCTACTGCCCTGCTCTGTGAAAACGAAAACTTTATTCTCTGTAAATAGGATGGCAGGTTGTAGAAAGAGCCTGGACTCAAAGCTACCACAGTACATTTATTTTAGAATACGAGGTGACACTCAGGGAGTTAAAGTAAGAACTTCTCCACACATGCTTAGACCTCCCATGTTATTAGAGTTAGGTCAAGCAGTGTGTTCACATAGCATACCATTTTTTCATGGGTCTGTTGAGGTACCCTGAAGGCCAGCCTCAGGTTCGGTGGTTTCTTGGAAGATCTCAGCAGATCTCAGACAGGCATTTGCACTGATGCTTACAGTGTATTACTGTACGAGAACACAGATGAGAATTAGCCACTGGAAAGGGAGCATAGTGAGGAGTGCCGGAGAAACCAGGCTCAAGCTTCCAGCCGTTTTCTTCCAGTGGAGTCCCACACACTGAGCTTAATCCTCCCAGCCAGATGTGCGTCCACATGTGGAAAGTGCTGCCAACCAGGTAAGCTACCCAGTTCTTGTTCATGTAAGCAGGGAATATCCATATGACCAACATTAGCTTCTGCCTGTCCAGTTCATCTAAAAGTTAAGGAGGCATTTTTTGACCACAACCACAGTCATCCATAGGTAGACTTTCACCATAAATCTCATTGTTAACACAAATTATCTGGCATGGCTAAAGCCTTAGGTACTCAAAGACTTTCTAATCACACATGATATTCCATGGGCTCAGAGGTTACCTGTCAGGAGCTATTCAAGGGCCGGTTCTCAACCTTGGAATGGCACAGGTTTTCAGCAACCCTGGCCTGCTGAATTAGAACCATGTCCTGCACAAATCATAGTCCTATTTCTAGGTATATGACCTTTTATCCTATGTTTTCTGAAATAATTTTGTTATGAAAAATGTTGCTAGAAGTATTTATTTTTTTAAATTTAGGCATTATATAAACCATCTGTATTAATTTTAATAACTACTGGTTGCCTGGTATTGCTACCAAATATATGTACTTATAATTATTTACCTGTATGATAAACTTATCTTTGATTCTTTTCGTTTTTTAAATTTAATTTTGTTTTCTTTTTGTATGCATTTATTTTTAAATTTTAAGATGAAGTCTAGCTATTTTGCCCAGCTGGCCTCAAACTCCTAGGTTCAAGCGATGATCCTGCTTCAACCTCCATAGTAGCTGGGTATCTAGGCAAACACTGATGCCCGGCATCTTTGACTATTTTCTCATATTTGTTAATTTGTCTGGTAAAAGTGACTTGAATACTGCAAAATTATTTAAATCTCTGGTGTGATGTTATTATTGTTGTAAACTCAAATGAGAAAATAATTTACTATTCTGCATATATAATAAAATTACATGTGAGTATAGAATAAGCACGTGTATACATCTAAAAGTTACTGAGACCAGAATTTTTGAGAAATTAAAAAATGTGCAAGTCCTGTGCATTCTTATATTCCAGATAAAATGGAAGAAAATTCTGTAGAAAATAAATTTGGGATTCTATTTCACCCGTGAGAAAAAAAGATGACTGCAGCCATGATAATCCCTGAAATTAGAAACCAAAAACTCTCAAACTTGATAATATCAACAGAACATGGCAATAAATTTTTTCCCAAACGATTAATGGAATGTGTGTTTGCTCTACACACTCTCTGATTCCCAAATTTCCTATTCCACTTTTTAGAAAGTCTCATCCCAAGTTTTATTAAAATGATTTTACTTGGAAGTAACAACCACAGACATGCCAGGGGTGAAAATGCCAGGGCTCCATCAATCAATCCTCTCCTTTGGGGGGAAGTACTTGTACTTGGAGTGACATATAACCCATGTTAGGTCTATGGAAGGTTTTTTCCAGAGACTTCTGGAATGACAAGATCTTTTCCCACTGCATTTAGTAAAGTTGGGCAAGCTAGGCCTAGAACAGTGTTTCTCAAACATAAAGTACACTGGACTTGCTAAGGTAGCGTAGAAACAGCTGTTGTCTATATGTCATCTTCCCTAAATTTACTGATAAGCTTTAACTATAAGCCTTGATTCAATCGCTTTTAAATTAGCTGGTGGAAATTCCATTTTCAAGGATATATTGAGGAGCAGTGTGTTTGCTTTTTGATTTTTTTTTTGAGACATTATCTTGCTCAGTAACCCTGGAGTAGAGTGCCATGGTGTCAGCATAGCTCATAGCAAGATCAAACTCCTGGGCTCAAGCAATCCTCCTGCGTCAGCCTCCCGAGTAGCTGGGACTACAGACACTGGCCACCATGCCCAGCTAATGTTTTTTGTTTTTATTTGTAGTTGACCAGCTAATTTTTCTATTTTTAGTAGAGATGGAGTCTTGCTATTACTCAGGCTGGTCTGGAACTCCTGACCTCAAGCAATCCTCCCGCCCCGGCCTCCCAGAGTGCTAACATTACAGGCGTGAGCCACCGCGCCTGACCGTGGAGCAATGTATTAATTCTCACGGTTTGGCAGGCATTGGCTTCCATGGAAGACTTGTTAGATCCACACTGGTTGTCCCTGCTACAAATTAAATTTGCTATTATGTTGGTGTGGATAGGTAGGACTGAGAACTTGCATCTCTATTAAGTACATAGGTGGCATTACTCAGGGAATGCCCTAAGGGAACCACAGTTCCACGGTGAGGAAAGGTATGAGTATGCCAGTGAGAAGCCTGCCCTACTTGTTTCTCATGAGAACTATGAAAAAACATTCAGTTACTTTTGTGCTGTTTAAGGATAAAATTCTTGGGTACTTGAGCCTTACAGGTCCTGTGCTATGTGGGCTCCTGAGAAATCGCCTTTCTATGCTGAGCCAAACTGTAGCACTGTTGCTGCTTGAGGATGACATTTTGTAAACCACTGCTCTAGGCCACCCTCTCTCCTCTGAACACTTTAGACTGTGTCTGACCTTTGCTTACTATAACTAAAAGTGACAGGTAAATTTGTTGAGTTCCAGAATTTGTAATAAGTCTTTATTTTGTTGTCTCATTTCAGCTTCACTGCATGAGGAAGTTACATCTCGTCTACCGAAAAAGAAAACAATAATTAGAATAAAATGTCTTTCTAGAGGCCTCAGTGCCAATCAGAGACAAAGCTCACATTAGAACCCAGAAGAGCTGCGAGCCATAGCCTGTGCTTATGAGTAGAATGAGTCCGAGGTTTCCAGCTACATGGAGGTACCAGTCTCATGTCCTTGTGGGCAGGTGAACCTCTTCTTGAGAGTGAATCTGAGGTCACAGCAGTATGCAGCCACTACTGCTGTGTGGTCTTCTCAGGCCTGTCTCCTGAGCTCTCAGGGAGGATGGAACACGCACCCGTAGTGCCTCTAGTTAAGATGTTGTGCATGAGGGTGCTGTTCGTCAGACATATCCCTGAAAACTTGCGTGGCACTGGGTGATGTTTCTTCTTCTTTTTTTTTTTTTTCTACTTACCACTATACTAACGAGGAGGCAATGGATGTTGAAAGCAACATTTTCTCTCACATGAGAGTTCAGCCAGAGACTGCAAAGGCCCAAACTATAACAGCCAAAACCCCCATATTCAAAGTTAGGTGCTGGATGATTTTGCAGAGGCACAGGACCCAAATTGGTTCTGCTGTCACTGACACATCACTCACGTGAATTTTATGACAGAAAGGAGGTGGTAAAAGAAAAGACTTCTTTGCAAGAGTTGCTGTCACGGCAGGCATTTTCTGCACTCTCGTGGGAGAGAGAGAAAGATTGCTGTCTACTTGGCCTTAGCTAGGTGAAAGAGGCTAAGAAACCTTGCCCTACTCAAAGCCTGTTCTACTGATACTAATTGATATTGTCTTTCTTGATATATAAAATTATATCTTTATAAAATTGGGGGTCAGGAGCGGTGGCTCATGTCTATAATCCTAGCACTCTGGGAGGCTGAGGTGAGAAGACTGCTGGAGGCCAGAGGTTGAGACCAACCTGAGCAAGAGTCAGACCCCATCTCTACAAAAAATAGAAAACTCAGCCAGGCATGGTGGGGTCCACCTGTAGTCCCAGCTACTCAGGAGGCTGAGGCAGGAGGATGGGTAGAGCCCAGGAGTTTGAAGCTGCAGTGAGCTAAGATGATGCCAGCCAGAGTGACAGAGCAAGACCTTGTCTCAAAAGATAAAATAAAATAAGAAGTCCACAGAACCTTAGTATAGTTGCAACAACTTCTCTAAACCTTCTACCTTGCTTTGTTTCAGAAGGTGGATTCATTACTATTGCCCTGCTGTGTGGAAACAAATATTTTGTTCTCTGAGTCTAGGATAGTATGTTCCAGAAGAAGCATGTGCTGAAGGCAGTCCTCAGCAAGATGAAGTGAGAACTGCTCCACACTCACTTAGTAATTCCTATTGTTTGAGTGAGATAAAGTGGCATGTTCCCAGGGCACGTCCCTTATTCCAGGCCCTGTTGGAGTACCTCCAAGGCAGCCTCAACTTCTGTGATTCCTTAGAAGGTCTCAGTGGAACTCGCAAAGGCCTGTGTAATGATTCTCACAGTATATTACAGTGCAAGAGCACAAGTGAAAATCAGCCACTGGAAAAAGAGCATAGGGAGGAGTCCAGGAGAAACCAGAGCCAAGCTTCCAGCTGTCTTCTACCAGTGGAGTCACATGCACTGTAGTTTATTGTCCCAAGATATGTGACCAGAGATATGTGACCACAGGTGCAAGATGTTGCCATCCAGGTAAGTTTTCAAAGCCTTGGTCATGTAAACTTGGAATATCCACATCACTGACTTTATTTTCTGACTCTCCAGTCCATCTAGTAGTCACACTGATGTAAAGCTAGTCATAGAAAAATGCGTATTCACTGTAATTCTCATTGTCAGCATGAACCATCTGCTGTGACCAAATAAATCCTCAAGTATGGAAGGACATTCTTATGAGACTTAAATATCAAACCCAAATCTCAGAGGTTCATTGCTAGGAACTGATCGAGTGCAAGTTCTCCCTTTTGAAGGATGTAGGCCTTGTGCAACACTAATGGGTTGAGTTACAACCTTTTACCAGAAAATTTGGAAACAGATAACTATATGAATAATTTTCTCTGAACACTTTCTACTATATCCATGCATTAGTTCTTTTTTCTTTTTTTTGTAGGTATTATTTTTTTATTTCAGAATATTATGGGGGTACAAATGTTTAGGTTACATGTGTTGTCTTTACCCCCCTTCCCTCCTGGAGTCAGAGCTTCAAGCGTGTCCATCCCCCAGATGGTGCACATCGCACTCATTATGTATGTATATACCCATCCCCTCCTCCCCCTTCCCATCTCCTCAACGCCCAATAAATGTTATTCCCATATGTGCACTTAGGTGTTGATCAGTGAAACCAATTTGCTGGTGAATATATGTGATGCTTATTTTTCC
>CAUYPO010068623.1:0-42761 GCA_963574435.1 Cheirogaleus major | reverse complement strand
CAAACATAATGAGTAAGATGTGCAACGTATGGGGTGTGGTGATGCTTGAGGCTCTGCCTCGAGAGGGGAGGGGGGCGTGGGGAATATACATAACCGTAATATTTGTACCCCCTTAATATGCTGAAATAAAAAAAAAAAGAGAGAGATAAATTTGAAGAACAAAAAAAAAAAAAAGAGAAGTTCTTCAGACAGAAGATATATGATACCAGAAGGAAACCTGGAACATCAAGAATAAAGGAAGAGAACAGGAAATTGTAATATATGGGGAATATAATATACCTTTCCTCTCCTCTTGAATTCTTTAAAATATGTTTGTTGGTTGAAAGCAAAAAAAGAAAAAAAGAAAAACAGTGCCTGAAGGGGATTTAAATGTACATAAAGTAGTATGTAAGACAATTATAAAATGCAGATGAGGGTGGGGATGAGGGAATATATATAGTGGTGAGGTATTTATGTTCCAGTTGAAGTGAAGTAAATATGTACTTTAGGTTGTACAAAGAATGTATTTTGTAATCTCTAGAGCAGATAATAAAAAATACATAGCAATATAGTTATAATTGTAGTAGATAAATTAAAACAGAATACTAAAAATGCTTCAAATAACCCAAAGGACATGAGGAAAGAAGAAATGGAGGGACAAGAAAAAGAGGAAACAGAGAAACAAAAAACAAATAATGAAATAGTAGATGTATCTCAGTAATTATATTACATTTAAATGTTCTAAACATACCAATTAAAAGACAGAGATTGTTAGAATGGATCAGAAAGAACTTGACTCAGCTCTATGTTGTCTACAAGAAATTCATTGCGAATATAATGATATAGGTAAGTTAAAACTAAAAGAATAGAAAATTCTATGACATGCAAAAATGAGCCAAAATAAAGAAGGAGAGACTATATTAATTGCAGAAAAAGTAGATTTCAGAGCAAAGAAACTTCCCAGGGATAAAGATGGACATTGAATATTGATAAAAGTGTCAATTTGGCAAGAAGATATGATGATTCCAAATGTTTATGAACTTAATATCAAAGATTCAAACAAACAGAGCAAAAGCTGACAGAACAGGAAAGAGAAATAGGCAAATTCACAATTATAGTTGGAGACTTCAACACTCGTAACAGTAATAGATAGAACTAGTAGACAGAAAATCAGTGAGGATATGGAAGAACTAAACAAAACCATAAACCAACTAGATCTAATTGATTTTTATCAAACACTAGCCCCAATAACAGCAGAATACACATTCTTTAACAATGCACATGGAACATTTAACATAGATCAGATTTTGGGTCATAAATCAAGCCCTAAAACATACAAACAGAAATAAATCCATGCATTTTCATTCAACTCATTTTCAACAAAGGTTCTAAGAACATACAGGAGGGAAAGGACAATCCCTTTAATAAACGGTGCTGGGAAAACTAGATATCCATATGCAGAAAAATGAAACTAGACTTCTGTCTCTCAGCATATATGAAAATCAAATTTAAATGTATTAAAGACTTAAATCTAACATCTGAAACTTTGAAACTACTAGAAGAAAACATTAAACAATGCTCCAAGACATTGATCTGGGCAAAGATTTCTTGAGTAAGACTTCAAAAGCACAGGCAACCAAAGCAAAAATGGGCAAATGGGATCACATCAAGCTAAAAAGCTTCTGCACAGCAAAGGAAAAAATCAACAAGGTGAAGAGACAACCCACAAAATGGGAGGAATATTTGCAAACTACCCACCTGACAAGGGATTAATAAAGGGAATATATAAAAAGCACAAACAACTCAGTAACAACAAAACAATCCCCTTAAAAAAATGAGCAAAAGATCTGAATAAACATTTCTCAAAAGAAGAGATACAAATGGCTAACAGGTATATGACAAATGCTCAACATCACTAATCATCATAGAAATGCAAATTAAAACTACAGTGAGATATAATCCCACTAAAATTGCCTTTACCAAAAAGCCAGGCAATAATGAATGCTGGTGAGGATGTGGAGAAAGAGGAACCCTCTTACACCATTATTGGGGATGTAAATTAGTACAGCTACTATGGAAAACTGTATGGAGGTTCCTCAGAAAACCAAAAATCAAACTATCATGTAATCTGTCAATCTCACTGCTAGGTATATATCCGAAAGAAAGGAAATTAGTATATCAAAGAGATATCTGCATTCCCGTGTTTACTGCAGCACTATTCACAATAGCCAAGATTTGGAATCAACCTAAGTGTCCATCAACAGATGAATGGATAAAGAAAATGTAGTACTTATACACAATGGAATATTATTTAGTTCTAAAAAAGAATGCAATCCTATTATTTACAACAACATGGATGGAACTAGAGGACATTATGTTAAGTGAAATAAGACAGGCACAGAAACACAAATCTCACATGTTCTCACTCATATGTGGGAATTAAAAATGTGGATCTTGTGGGGGGTAGAGAGTAGAATGGTGTAAAGAGGTGGATAGTCAATATTTTAAGCTTCGCAGCCATACGGTCTCTTGTCACTACTCAATTCTGCCATTATAATACAAAAGCAGCCATAGACAACACATATAGGGTGTGGCTGTATTCTAATAAAATATTACTTATAAAAACAGGTGGTGTGCCAGATTTAGCCTGAGTGCTGTATATAATTTGCTGATCCCTGCCCTAAAGAAATGAAAACTTATGTTCACACAAAAACCTGTACATGACTATTCATTGTGGCTTTATTCATAATTGCCAGACACTGGAAACAACCTAAATGTCCTTCAACAGATGAATGGATAAATAAACTGCGGTCTAGTCATTTCTGGACTACCTCTCAGCAATAAAAGAACTAACTGGTGATAAGGACAACAGCTTGGATGGATCTCAAGGGAATTATGCTGAGTGTAAAAAGCCAATATCAAGGTTACATACTGTATGATTATATTTATATTATGTAACATTCCCCCAAAACACAAAAACTACAGTGATGGAGAACAGATTAGTATTTGCCAGGGGTAGGTGTGAGGAACAATATGACTATAAAGACATAGCACGAGGGAGCTTACTGGGGTGTTCTGTACACTGTGATGCTACTAACACATATTTATACATATGTTAAAATTCATAGACTTGTACACCAATAAAAAGTTAATTTAACTTTATGATAATTTACAAAATAAAACTCAAAGAAAAATTTTAACGTATCCCATTTTCCTCTTAAAGTGTCCCAGTTTAGATGATAAATTATTTGGTTAGCCTATTTATAAATTCTTCCACAATTATATGTACTGATAATTTTATTCCCCATTTAGAGATAAGGAAACTGAAGCCCATGGTCATCTTACTAGTAGATGGTTGTGCTAAGGGCTGAACCTAGGATGCCTGAATGCAAGGCTTGAGCTGTATCTATAAGGCTACCCAACCTTCCATCACATGGATATTCATCAAATCAGCTGCCTCCTTTGGGGTAAAACTTATCCATGGATGTCTGAGATAGGTTGGGTAGGGAGGGCCTCTCTCAGAAGTTAACATTTTCAGGCCCAAATGAAAGAAGGAAGGAAACCGTGGGACTTTATGTGGGAAGGTGTTTTACAAGTATGGGAAGAATCAAGTGCAGCATTTGAGGCAAGATTTGCAGTATTCAGAGTAGTAAAAGAAGGCCAGTGTGGCTGAGGTAGCAAGAGTAAAAAAGGGAAAGCAGTAGGATAAACGCTCAGAGAAGTAGACAATGCCTAGATGATGTAGAACAGTGCCAGTCATACTAGGGAGTTTAGATTTTATGTAGATTGGAAAACCAGTGACTCATGCTTTTGAAATATCACTTTGTACTACATGGGAGCAAGCAAGAAAGTCAGGGGGACAGTCAGGGAGTTATAGCCATATTCCTGGGTGGAGATGACTATGACTTGAACCTGGGTGGTAGCTGTGGTAGTCATAAGAAGCAATGAGATTCACAACATATTCTGAAGTAGGTTTCACAGGATTTTCTGATGATTGAATAAGAAGTCTAAATAGAACTGAGATTCCAGAGATGAAACCATCTGCATACGGTAACCTAATCTTTGATAAAGTGGATGAATTGTTTAGTGGTGAAGTCAGGAATTTTACTGTATCCCTCACCCAGATATTGTACATTGTACCCTTGTATCAGATGGGTAATTTTGGATCCCTCAACCCCTCCCCTTTCCTCCTGCATCTGAGTCTCCAAAGTCCATTAAACCACTCTTTATGGCCCTGTAAACCCATCATTTAGCTCCCACTTATGAATGAGTACAGTTCTGTTCCTGAGATACTTCACTTAGGGTAATGGCTTCTAGTTTCATCCAAGTTGCTGCAAAAGACATCATTTTATTCTTTTTTATGGCTGAGTAGTATTGCGCACACACCCACACACACCACATTTTCTTTATCCACTCATCAGCTGATGGGCACTTAGGATGATTCCATATCTACCCAAAGAAAAAGAAGTCATTATATCAAAATATATGTGTACTCATGTGTTTATCGAAGCACAGAAAAGTGCAATTTAAATCAAGGAGTGGCTTCACTGAGATGCCAAACTTTTGTTTACAATATAGTCCCAGCAAAGTTCCTGTTAAGGCATAGTTTTGCCATTTAGCCTTGCCTTGATGCAATAAACAAGGAACACCCCACAGGCTGCTAACGTATGTACCAGGTGTCGTGCTTTTGATGAGTTCTGTGAATGTTTCAAGGAGTGTGAGATATAAGGCAGGTGACTGTTCTTCTCCTCTTTTCCCACCACATGTGGGTAAAGATCTGCTAGGGCCTGCTGATACCCTCCGTGGGCTCCCTCTGACATGGCCACACTTCCTCGCTCTCTTCCCCTGGCAAGCCTCTTACCCGGTGCTGGAGTGAGTATCTGCTGCTCATCGTGCTTACCCTACATCTGAGCTCTGTTTTTACCGCTGCCACCAAATTTACTCATATTTATTCCTCTCTTCCTTTTTTCCTACTTTCCATCTGTCTACTCACGTTTCCTGTCATTTTACTCATGATTCTTGGATAATGAGATATATAGGCATTTCTTCCATTTTGTAACCACAAGATGAATATAGGTCCTCAGCATTTGTGGCGCCTTCATTTGATGTTGGATGTTCTCAGAAATTGCTTTGTTTTGTTCAAATTTCTCAGCCATTTTTGAAACTGGAGCTGTTCCAGAAGTCTAATGGCTTCGGAGAGATCCAGAGGACTCCAGTTAGCCAGAGTTTTTCTGTACATCAATTATTATAATGGTGCTTAGTATTCAATGTTCGCTGTATACCAGAAGGTACAGATGTGAATTAGAGGCAGTATTTTCCAGGAAGGCACAACTCAATCCTGGGAAAGAGTATGTCTTTGGGTTGGTAATTCTTCAAAAAGATGATGTAATTCTATTCTGTTCATTATAGATTTGGGGGAGGGGATTCTGAATTGGTTAAAAACTATTTAGAGTTTAAAATTAGGTATAAAGAAGAAGTAAAATTTATATGAAACATTCTGGGTAGAATAGGAGAAAACAAGAAGCATTGGGAGAAAAGCTGGCATTAGTTGGAAATGTTTTGATTATAAGTAACAAAAATCCAACTAAAATTGTCTTAAGGAAACAGAAGATTCACTGGTTCATGCAACTAGAAAGAATAGGTTAGGGCTGGCCTCAAGGTCAGCTGGACGCCAGGATTCTCTCTATATATCTCTCCTCTCTCTGTTTCCCTTTGCCTGAGGGTAATCTCCTATGGCATGTTTCTCCATGCAGCGTGGCCAATGCAGCTCATAGGATTTATTCATTGTTCCAGACCTTTGGCTTAATGAGAATCTTCCCAGCTCACTGACCATCAAGGAATGAGTGGATCTCTCTCCTTCTGTCTCAATGCATATAAATCACAGCAAAAGATTCTGATTGGCTCAACTAAGCTCATGAGCCTGTCACATGGCTATATCCAAGCTATACCTGGCCTGGCCCTGGTCACAGCCCTGTGGCAGGTGGAGTGTGTATATATGTGTAGGGGCCACAGTAATTGGTAGTTTCCCTAGAATCACATTATTTTTTTGAGTGGGGTAGAAGCAGTTACCTGGAAAAGGAAAAAGGGATTTTAGGCAGACAAAACAACTGAAATTCACTACAGGGATGAAGAAAATAATTAAATTTTTCAACTTTGGAAAGAAAGTAGATGGGAAGTAGATTAATGATACAAAAAATACAAGACAAAAAGACATATTTGTGGGGATGATAAAAAATAAAAATGATTATCACTATGATAAAATATTTGAAGATTATCTTGAATATTTTAAGTTTTTAGGCATTGTAGAATATAGTTAATATTAGGATGTACTATTAAAAGTAGGATGAACTAAAGTGAAAATGATTTGAGGACAGGAGTAATGTGTATTGACAGAAACATAAATTGTCTCAAGTACCTGGTTTAAATTTTATCTACTTATTGGTTTAAAATGACATTGGATGGATTTCCTGGAAGACAGTCTTCAAGGTGGATCTTCAATGAGTGGAAGGGTATTCTGTACAAAAGAAAGAAGGAAACAGAGGTGGGAGTTTGATCTGGGGAGATATGCCTTCAAAGCCTTAACAATCTGGAAAGTGTGATGGTGACCTCAGCCAGAACACTATCTGTGATCCAGCAGAGCCAACCACAGGCAGCCTGAGCACCAGAGGAAATTTCCAGAGGACACAGAACAGCTAGCTTCGTTTGGACTGAGGTTGTGCCAATATCAGAAATTACACAGACAGCACAATACAGGGAAGTGTGGCCTATGTTTGGCACTGTAAAGTCCGAAAGTTCACAGATTATTCTTTCCTTAGGAAATAAACAGTTGGAAATCAGATGAGGTAAAAGGAAAGTTACTCAGTGAGAAAATAAATTCTTCTGGGTTCCTCATGAAGTAAATCCATGTCTATTAATATAATCTCTGGAGAAGCTAAAACTGTTACAAATACCCACCCTCTTAACTGATACAAAATGCTTACTGGGATCCTGACCTACCTTCATAATATAGTGAAACAACCTGTCTCGGCTGATGAATTAGTATACTGAATCGGGAAGAGAGAGGACTTCAAATCCTTGCGTTATCATTTGGATACGACATAGTCATTTAAATGCCTGAGCCTTTGGAAAATGGGGAAACCTGGGACTAAGAACTTCCATCTTTTATTTTTAATCTAGTGCACTTTCCCCTGAATAACAATATTTTCCCCTCAACAAGGTAGTTGTGCAGACTGAATGGAGAATACACGAGAGCCCTGTATGAAGTGTAGACGGAAGGGGCCTTATGAGGAAAAGAGGGCGGCAAGAGAGTCAGAGGCAGAGAGGAGGAGGCTGTGGCAGGAGAAGCAGAGGTCAGAGTGACGTGAGGAACAGGCAGGGAGCCGATGAACGTGGGCAGCCTCTAGAAGCTGGAAAAGGCAAGAAAATGGATTTTTCTCTAGAGCCTGGAAGGAGCAAAATCTTGTCAACATCTTGCTTTTAGCCGTCAGACCCATCTCAGACTTCTGCTGTCCAGAATGCTAAGATAAAGTTTTGTTGTTGTAAGCCAATAAGCTTGTGGTGATTTATAACAGCAGCAATGGGAAGGGCATACAGGTGGCTCCAGTGTATGGGATGAAGAGATCTGGAAACAGAGAATGTTAATTCACTGTGGTCGGTGCTGCGTCAGGGGTGTGCACCGCGCGCTATGGGGGAACGGAGGTGGCGCCCCTCACCCAGGCTGGGGGTGCGTAGGGCTGCTCAGAGAAGGCTCTCGGACCCAGCTGAGCCTGGTCATGAGGATGTCCTTTCTCTTGCCTGTGTCTTTAGTGTCTCCCTCTCCATCGTCTTTTCCTATCAACCTATCAATACGATCCCAAGTATATAACCTCCCATTCTAAAAACGCTCTTCTTTTACTTCTGCTCTCCTCCAGCCGCCTCTGTATTTGCTGCCGTCCCTGCAAATATCACATTCTTTGCCAGGGCTGTCCGCTAGCTGTCCCCCTCCCACTCTGTTTCATTCCTCCAGGCAACATGTAATAATAGCTTTTGCCACTGGTGTTAGTGCTGAGCCCTCCCGTGATGCCACTGGGGGTCCCTAATTATCAAAGCATTCCAGTCCTGTCTGCCTTGACCTCACAGTGTCACTGAGCCTGCCCAGCACTTCCTCAGCCTGTCTGGTTCCAGCGACACTCCTCTCTCTACTCTTTCTCCTCCTATAACCCTGTGTGTGTGTGTGTGTGTGTGTGTGTGTGTTTAGGGGAGAATTATAAATGAGTTGGGATTGCTAAAACACAAAGCAAGGAAAGGGAGCAGTAGCAAAGAGGCTGGGGAGGTAGTCAGGTCTTGCATGCTGTAATAAGGTGCTCGGGCTTTCTATAGAAGCAATGGGGAGCCATTGAAGGGTTTTGAGTAAGGGATAGACACTTAGTTTTAGAAATGTCACTCTGACAGCAAGTGGAGGAGAATTTTAAGAAAATACTATCTGAATCAGGGAAGCCTATTATAAGTGTTCCTCACCTCTCAAAGGGGCATAATAAATATTATTGTCTCTCAGGTTTGTGTGAAGTCAGTGAAAATTAGAAGAAATGCCATCAAAGACTGTACAGGACTGTATAAATATGGGTTCCTTTGTTTTTACCAAAACGTGCTTTGCTATTTCTCAGGAAATGCCATATATTTCTGTTCATTTTCTAGTGTAGAATTGTAGAATATTTGAGCTGGGAAGTATTTGAGCTGGAAGGAATCTGAGAGATCTTAGATGATGTGATCACCTTATTCACACATTTGAACTTGGAGGCTAAAAGAATGTAGAGCGACCTGCCAAACAGCACAGAAAAGAGTCAGTGACAGGATGGGGGTTGGAACTCAGAACTCCTGATGTCTAGTCTAGGACTTTGCTCAGTACACCAAGGCTTTTCAAGCTGTGTGGCTCATCCCATAAGAAGATGGTGGGATGGAGGGAAATGGTATTGTTAAAGAATTTTGGGAAAGGAAGAAAAGAGAAAGTCTCAGAAAAATGCAAACAGTTGCATCTTCCACTTCGTTGTGGATATAAACATCTAAAAGTGTCTAGGAAATCCTGTTATAAAGAAACTTGTTTAATTTTGTTCACTCATTATTTCCAAATTTGTTTGACCATAGAAACTTCATTTTTTCTTTTCCCATAGTCCTATCAGTAGCTGCCTGTGTCACTCTTTAGAGAACCCCTTTCCTCCCTCCCTTCATCATTTCTTTCATTTCTCTTTCTTTCCTTCTTGTAGTCTTTTGTCCCAGAAGGAGTTGAGGCAGCTTATATAATTTGTTTTTCAAAGAACCTAAGTGAGGGGGATAAACATTTATTTACAATATTTACTAATCTCATTTTATTAATGTGAATTCCGGTTTTATTTTATTTAAAAAAATCGATGTTTACTATCTTCTCTTCTCTCCCTCCATGCACAGTGCAGAATTATCTATAATAATCAATTAGTCAGCTGTAGAAATATCTACTTCAGTCAGAAATTGGTATGCTTTAACTCAATCTAAGAAACGGTGTGTTTTAGTAAGGGACTATTTCCTAATTATATATGTATATAAGTTATAATAAATGCAATGAGGCTTACCTTATTGCCATTGCTTAATCATACCATTTATATAGTACTTTCACATTTTTTTCATGTTCCTTGTGCCAATCTCCTAAAATGAGCAGAATAGCCACTGTATGCTCGTTTTACAAATGGGAGTCTGTAGCTCAGGAAGATTAGCAACTAGTGCTAGTGACCAGGTTGTAGCATCTTTGGGAGAGGATGAGTCTTCTTACTGTTGATTCAAAGGTATAGATTTGAATGCCTACAAAATGGTTCATAAAGGAGATTTTAAATTCCTTTTAAACTTCCTAAAAAATTGGCTCATGCAGTTGCGGAAGCTTGGAAATCCAAAATCAGCTGTCTAGGTCAGCTAGCTGGAGACCCAGGAAAGAGCTGATGTTGCAACTCAAGTCTGAAGGCAGTCTGTGGCAGAATTCCCTCTTCCTTGGGAGACCTCTATCTTTTGATTCTTAAGGCCATCAACTCATTGGATGAGGCCCACTTACATTATGGAGGATAATTTGCTGCCTTACTCAAAGTTTACTGATTTAAATATTTAATTAACTTAAATCTCATTTAAAGATACCTTAAAAGAAACATTTAGACTGGTGTTTGACCTAATATCTGAGTACTGTGGCCTAGGCAAGTTGACACATAAAATTAACCGTCATAGCTAGTAACTGATGTTCATATGTGACACAACTCTCTTCAACTAGACCGAGTGAGTGATGTATCTCCTGAGGGCTGGAGGCCTCTATGCTGTTTCTTAGTAAGGAATCAGAAGAGATGAAGAAATAATGCAGACAGTGAACAGATAGAAAGATAAGTCTGAGTGGTTTAGAATGAGATATTTTATTTTAAGGAGACTAAATCTTTCCCAATAAAACTGATGATTACTGCCCAGCCTCAAAGACCATCAGAGCTGGGGTAGATCCTATGGTCTTCTATTAGTAGTTCCATCCCTTCAATAGACAGATGGGGGCAGGAGGTGGAACAGGGACTGAGACCCAAGCCAAGGGTGTTCTCTAAAGAAAGGACCAAGAGAAGTCAGGTCCTCTGAGTCCTTACCCAAAGTTACCCATTTTAAAAAGGTGTTTATAAAATGCTAAACTCCATGGGGCTCTTAAATGATATTCTGGGCCTGGACATTCACCAGCAATATATCCCTGTCAGTCAGATCTTAATGGAAGGGGAGCCATTAGAAGGCTTTAGCTAATTGATTGTTTGAATTAACAACAATGTCTTCAATTGGAAAAGTAATGAGGAGCAGCAGTGTAGGGAAAGTGGGTGAGCTGTATTTTGGGCATGGGCTAACATAAGATTTTCCCTAAATGTCTTTTTACTTTACCAGAATCACAGTTCATATGGCAATTTATAATGTCCCTAAACATTAGCTAAACTAAGACATTAATAGTTTAGGAATTAGGAAAGGGATGATAAAAGCTTATAATTTTTAGGGCTGAGAAAATCCTTTAAAAATCACTATAAACAAATGTTTTAGAGTCTGTCTGTATGATTGCTGAGTTCATCAACTCTTTCTCATGCCACTTAGCAACACTGGTGTTTGTTTTTTCTTTTTTTCCCCCATATATTTCTTGACTGTTTGTGTTTCTTTCTTGTGAATTTACTATATGGCTTTAAAAAAAATTGACAAGTAAAAATTATACGTAGTTATGGCATACAACATGATGTTTTGATATACATATACATTGTAGAATAATTAAATCAACTATCATATGCATAACCTCACATGCTTATCATTTTTTTTGTGTGGTGAGAACACTTAAAATCTACTGTTAGCAATTTTCAAGTATGTGATATATTGTTATTAACTATAGTCACCATGATGTACAATAGGTCTCTTGAACGTATTCTTCCCGCCTAAGACTTTTTGTCCTTTGATTCACATATCCTCAATCCCCCCAACCCCCACCAGCATCTGGTAATCACCATTTCTCTGTTCCTGTGAGAGTGACTTTTTTAGATTCCATATATAAGTGAGATCATGTAGTATTTTTGTCTTTCTGTGCTTGGTTTATTTCACTTAACATAATGTCCTCCAGGTTCATCCATGTTGCAGCAAATGACAGAATTTTCTTCTTTTTTAAGGCTGACTAGTATTCCATTGTGTGTGTTTGTGTGTGCATGTGTATATGTGTATATAGATACATACATATATATGCACATACCACATTCTCTTTATTCATTCCTCTGTTGGTGGACACTCAGATTGATTCCATGTCTCAGCTATTATGAATAACCCTGCAATGAATGTGGGAGTGCAGACAGCACTTCAACACATTGATGTCACATCCTTTGAATATATACCCTAAAGTGGTATTGCTGGATCATATGGTAGTTCTATTTTTGATTTTTTGAGGAACTTCCATAACATTTTCTATAATGGTTCAACTAATTTACATTCCCACCAACAGTGTACAAGGGTTTCCTTTTCTCCACATCCTTGCCAACACTTATCTCTTATCTTTTTGGTAATAGCCATTATAACAAGTGTGAGGGGCTATGTCTTTGTGGTTTTAATTTGCATTTCCCTCATGATTAGTGATGTTGAACATTTTTTCATTTGCCTGTTGGCCATTTGTATGTCTTCTTTTGAGAAATGTCTATTCAGATCCTTTGCTCATTTTTCATGTGGTTATTTGTTTTTTTACTGTTGAGTTGTAAGATATATTTCTTATGTATTTTAGAAATTAACCCCTTATAAGATTATGGTTTGCAAATGTATCTTCTATTCCGTAGGTTGTCTATTCACTCTGTTGATTGTTTCTTTTGCTGTGCAGAAACATTGTATTATAATTTGATGCACTTCCATTTGTCTATTTTTGCTTTTGTTGCCAGGGTTTTTAGAGTCATATTAAAAAATAAAATCATTGCCCAAACCAAGGTCATGAAGCTTTTCCTCTGTTTTCTCCTAGTAGTTTTATATTTTCATGTTTCACATTAAATATTTAATCTATTTTGAGTTTATTTTTATATATAGTGTGAAAAAAGGGTCTAATTTTATTTTGCATTTGGATATCCAGTTTTCCCAGTACTATGGATCAAAAAGACTCCTTTCCCAATTGTGTGTCTTTGGCATCTATGTTGAAAATCTTTAATTTCTTGAACATACTGAACACTTCCTCTTCAAGCCTCTACATGCTTTCTTTGTTGCCTAGAATCCACTTCTGGCTCCTTTTCATTCTCCAGGACTTAGGTTAAATGCCGTCTCCATCCTATCTAAATTAGACCCCAACTTGTTATTCTCTTCCACACCATCCAGCTTATTTCCTTCATGGATCTTGCCACAATTTGTAATTATATGTTTGTTGGTTTTCTGCCCTCTCCCACTAGACCGTAAGCTCTCTGAGAACAGGGACTTGAATTAGATGGGGAAAAGATGGCACACTATCAAAGGACACTGGCAAGGCTTAGTATTGGAGACAGTTACATTGGTGGGCAAGACATAGAAATACCACAAGGCATAGTTCAGTACCCCAGAGCTGCTAAGGGTGGGACATCCCCATGCTAGGCCTGAGGGCGGGGAGGAGGAAATGAGAGAAGGGAGCGGTCACTGGACCTGGAGGGAAAAGATCACGTGCAGAGGAACATCCTGAGTGGGGCATTCCCCTTTGATTGAAGCATGTCGCAGGGTTGGCAGGACAGGAACCAGCTTCACAGATACCCCTGCTTCCTTTTTCTCCCTCCCAATTTCTACTGGGAATCTGAGGGCAAGGATGCCCACTGATATTGTATGGTGGAGCAGAGGATGAGAATGGTGGAGAGTGGACATGGAAAATGTCTAGTACAGGAACCATGCCTGCCTAATTCACCTTTATGCCCAGTGCTGAGCACAGAACCTTATTTATTTATTATTAATTTATTTCCATATATTCATAAATGCAAATAAATGATTAATAAATAAAACAAATTTGTTCCCTAGTATGTGTTCTATTACAGTTCTTTTGCTGATTCTCATTATTTTTAAGGGAATGTTGTGGATATTTGCTTGATTCAAATTAGTCTGAGCACTTTTAAGTAGATGGGCTGTCCAGGCATCTCTTTGCCAGAGGAAGGAGAACTTGGTGGGTTGGAAGGCAGTGAGCACACATTAGGGGGTCAGCCAAGGCTGCCAAGGCTAGACATATTCTCACCCTTTAGAGAATAATGTCTGTCTTTTAACTATTCTGGTATTATACTAGAAAAGGAGCACACTTGATTGGGTAGAGTCAGGATGCACAAGCTTTGCATGGGAAGAAGGAAAGGGGCTGGTGGTCATCACTCCCACCCACATCTCCCCAGTGCCTTTCTGCCACCCCAGTGGTGAGGGGATGGTGCCAACTGGAGCAGCCATCTGGGACTCAGATATGAACCCAGGCATTCAGGATGGCAGGCTGCTTACCTCTGGACTGTCCCAATGACAGAAATAAACTGTTGTCTTATTTAGGCCATTATTTTGTCTCTTTGTAATAGCAGCTCAGCCTATATCCTAACTAAAGGAAAGAGATTCCAGAGGATTAAAATAGTCAAGCTCCCAGCACTGTACTTTTTGGGTGAATGCGAAAGTCTTTAGAAGAGGGATTCAAAATGTAAGAGTGAGAGAAATATAGAAATGGTACCATCGGGAATTTTAGTATATAGCTAAAAGGAGGCCAATTACTATTGCGCCATGGTCTAAAATGGACATGGAAGAAGCATTTCATAGAGAAGGTGGCATGTGGAATACTCTGTGGGGTGGCACTGGCACCCAAATATTATGGGAGCAGTGGGGTGTATAGTGTTGGTGATCTGGTATTGGAGCCAGGTGGGAAAGTAGAAAAATGGGTAGATGGGGGGGTATCTGGAGATAGTTTGAGTAGGAGAGCATGTTTTGAATGTTCATGAGCAGATTATGAGTCAAAAAATTACTATACTGTTACCCATTTTCTGATCCCATTGTATCCCAGAGTGGCAGCCTTGGGAAAGATCTGTCACTTTGCCTACTTATGATGGAAGAGTTTTAGGTCAAACTCAAAATTATCATGCTTTGGTTAGAAAAGGCTGAAACCCAGATGTCGATGAGAGAGGAAGAAGTCTGGTTGCCCAAAGGTCTTACTATTTGGTGGGGAGGAACAGAGAGTATATCACTAGGAACTTAATTTGCTCATTGCCACAGTCTTCAGTGGCTCTCTTGGGGGCTTAATCAAGATAACAGAATTCACGGGAGATGAATATGTAAATAAGAATTTGAATTATTCCCTTGCAAAATAGCCATTTCTTTCCAGTGTCAGAATTTTACATAACTACCATCCATGACCCCTGTTTTTGCTACTAAAGTACACAGGAAGCTTAATTTCAGCATATTATGGGGGTACAAATATTAAGGTTACGTATATTGCCCATACCCCCTCTCCCCCCTCGAGTCAGAGCTTCAAATGTGACCATCCCCCAAACGTTGCACATCTCACTCATTATGTTTGTATATATGGTCCAGAGGTTCCTTCATGAGCAGAGGTTCAGGGGAAAGCAGATGGACCATCCCAACTGTGGCTCCCACACCAAAGGACCTTGGGAGGCACTTCGAAAGAGGAAGGTTTGCCTTCCTGGGAGAGCTGGTGAAGCTCTGGGAGAGAGAGAGATAGAATGTCTAATATGGAAAAAACATATTCAAGTTGGAATAATTTGAATTTGATTTTAGTAACATATAATTTAATTCTAGTTTCAAGTAAACATAAAGGAGAGTGAAGTTTTAATGTCTAAAAAATTGGAAACATTCATTAATTCAATAATCATCTGAGTACCTATCACATGCCAGGTGCCTTGCTAGATTCTGGGGATAGCAGGAGGAACTAAACAGTCTTTTCCTGAATGGAGGTGGTAGCTTAGAGATAAAAATTGAGAAACCTTAGTTCAGGCCCTGGGACAGCTCAATGAACAGATACCATCACATCAGAGAATATTTTAGACGCCACATTCAGTTCCTCTACTTGGGACAATGCTGCACCAACACTGACAAGTTCTTGCTCTCTAGCCCTCCTTCTTCTGCTTTTTCTAGGCTCATGTCCACCAACTTCTGTGGGTCTACACATTCATTCTCTTTTTAAAACAAATTAAGATAACAGCATTGATTAGGCTCCAGTTGTTTTTTAACCCATAAATGCAGTCATTTATTTTCCTGTCCTTGATCTTTTGTTTTCAGAATATAATGTTTTATAAAGTGTTTTCTGGTGATAACAGATCATATCCATTTAGAACTGATTTACTAGTTTAACTTTCAGAGGGAAGTCTTATTTCCAAGCTCTGGTGGGCATCTTGTTGTCATCTCAACTTCAATGGTAGAATATGTCACTCATCATCAACTACATTTACTGAGTGCTTACAATGTGGCTGGCACTGTACTAGACATGCAGGGTACAAGATCAGAAGAGCATAACATGGTTCTTGATCTCAAAGACTGAGTGCACATGCGTAAAATGATAACGAGCCTAATAAACCAGCTTATGCTAAATGAGGGCCACTGACAGAAAGTGCTGGAGAGTTTTGTAGAGGAGAATAGTGTGGGTAAAGATTCTGGCAAAGATCAGCTCCTGTTTCTCCTCATTTAACTCCTTAATGTTACCCCCAATACCTACAAGTTAAAGGTCTATCCAGTCTTACCTATTTGGGCCAAACCTGTCTTTATAGCTTCTTATCCAATTCTTCAATGCTACATGATGAATTCTTTCAGTTTGGTTTAAATTTAGTCTTTACCCAAATTGGCTCTCTGGAAAGTAAAAAAATGTGTTTCTTAAATACACTGTGCTGGGCACAGCATGCAAATATTGAAATGTAAGACGTCTGTCTCTTCCTTCTGAGTAGTTTGCAGTCTGATTAGGGGGAGAGATGAAAATCCTAAAGTTAAGATACAGAATAATATAGAGTTAAATGCTAAACTGTGCAATGCAATTAGGGAAACTCTACCAACCTTGTTATTGGAAAATGTCATTTAGCTGGCAAAAGCAAATTTTTTTCTACTCCAGTGGAGTGAAAGGCAGTTCACAAGTCCAATGGGACACTGAACAATTTTAACCCTGGGCAGGGAAAAGGTTGGTTTGACTCTTTTTTGGTGATAGGTCACGGCAGCTGAGGGACAGAAAGCAGCCATCTCAGGACTCAGGCAATGCTGGGGAGGCAGCTGCTCTCCTGTAGTTCAAACAGCACAGGCCTCTAGAGCGGGAGAGTGCCCTTCACAGGCCGTGGAACCTGAGTCTTCCATGTCACATGCTTAGAGTTCAGGTGTGCTCTTTACTCAGGTTGGCCGGGTGGATGGGGACTGAAACAAAAAGGAGTGAAAACAAAAGTACAATTTATTGAGCACATACTATGTTCCAGTTGTAGTATATGATATTTTACTTATAATATGTCATTTTATTTTGACAAAAGTGTTATGATGCATGAAGTCATACCCTTTTTGCAAGTGAGAAAAGTATAGCTTGTGAAGTTTGAGTAACTTGTCCCAGGTGAAATGCCAAATTACCAACATAGCTAGGATTCAAACCCATATCTCTGACTCTTAAGCCTGTGTTTTTCCTCCACTTACTCACAGAGGGGAAACTGAGGAGACAAGTATCTCTCCAGCAGCAACATCTCATAGGCCATGCCCCCTCTGTAGGTCAGGAGCCCTGTCTTCTGCAGTGCAGAAAAGAGGAAGAGGGAAATCATGTTTCAGAATGATTCCCTGTGGTCTAGCCCACGTTTTTTTTATAGGTTTCTGTCAACAGAGAATATCACCCACATGCACCCTATTTATAATTAGAAAGTATTGTTTAACTCCAGCGAATCCAGTGAAGCAGCAGAATACAACATCCCCTTGTACATTGCAGGCATACAATAAACATTGAACAGAAAAAAACCAAACAAACAAACCTCAACATACCCAGAAGATGAAACAGCTGGTGTTCATCAGGGCATTCCAGTGGAAAATTCATGAAACTGCAAAATATTCTATTTAATTCTGTCACCTCTTGCCCCTTGGCAGTAACTCTTGAAGAATAATGACATGAAAGACATATCCAGTTCAGAGTTTTCCTCACTCTTTACCAACACTCTCTAAATTAAGAGTTTTCCTGCTATTCTATTTCCTTCTGATACAGGGTAGAGTGAGAACCGTGTACTAAAATAAAGCACTGATAGAGGAGTCAGAGAGGTTGGGATTGTAGTCCCAATCTGCTGGTAATCATTATATAATTTGGGGCATGTAACTTTTGATTATCTGGCTCCCGTTATGTTACAAAATGAGGGGATTGTTCTGTTAGAACCAGCATCAATATTTGATGGTATAGAAACTGAAACAAGTTTAGGTGGGTTCATCCAATGGGAAAGACACCCAGGGAACAGGGATTTGAGCACTGCTGAAAGGCTTGTAGGGAAACCTAAGTAGGACAGGGTAGTAGAGTTGTTTCTTTCCTTCTCTCCTTCTCATGTGAATGCCTGACAATTATTTTGCTAATCATTCCCTGTTCCTCACATGGTTTGAGATTAGTTTCTTAGTTATTAAGAGATTGGGTAAAGGGGATATAGGAAGAGCAGAGTTTGCACTTCCAGGAGATCACATGGAAATCTTTTGCTCTGGATGTTTAATGCTGATTTTTTTTAAAATGGTAACTTAGGAGTAGAACTTCAATACATTATTTTTTTATTATTGTGGTATTTCTTTGGAAAAATATTCCTTGATCATAATAACTAAAGAAATTCAAAAGAATTGAAAACATTAGTAGAAATCTAGCCCATCCTAGGCTCACATACTATTTTAGCCATAGAAGAGCTGCCTTTTTATAGTTTGACTTTGTTACAGAAGTAGGCATAAAAATGCTGACTTCAGAATCTGCTCTGGTATCTTATCACTATAAGACCATGCAAATCCTTGCTTTTCTTTCTTTACACATTTGCAATGCAAGAACCTCTGTTTCAATAAATGCTTTTGGGTGCAAGTGACAACAATCCAACTTCAGTAGTCTTAAACAAAAAACAGGAATATAATAACTCACAAAATCAAACTGTGTGAGGGGCCGAGGTCAAGCCAACTTTGAAGGTGCCTTGAACTAGAGTTCAGATGCTTTCAAAACTTCCTTGCCTTTTCTCTATTGTCTTTCTGTTTCTTGGCTGTATTCTTTATGTACTTGACTGCTTGGTTTCAGGCTTACATTCACTGAGTCTTTTAATCAGGGACATGACCCCTAAAACTTACCTCTGGAAAGAAAAAGAGGTTTTGCTCTCTCAGCACAATTTGAAAAATTCAGGCAAAGGATTCTGATAAAATTAGAGGAATTAAATGAAACAAAAAGCTTATTTATAGATTCTCAATTCTGTTATATTCTTATGATATAATTATATTATATCCTTATGCCAGTACCAGTTTTTATTACTATAGTTTTATAGTAAGTTTTGAAATAAGAAAGTATGAATCCTCCCACTTTGTTCTTCTTTTTCAAGATTGTTCCACCTATTCTGGACCTCTTGTAATTCCATATGAATATGAGGATTGAGTTTTCCAGTTCTGCAACATGGCTGTTGGAATTTTGTTAGAGATCACATTGAATATGTAGATTTCTTTGAGAAGTATTGCCATGTTAATAACACATAGGATTTTATGGTTGCAACTCTTAAACTGAAGTTAATTCTCCTGTCTATCTGAGAGAATCTCGGGGTAGATTAGGAACATGCTGATTCTTTGACATGTATATACCTGCTCATCCTATATGTGTATTATTTACATTGCCTATTTCACTGGTGAAGGCTGCTACTTTTCAATTCTATCACTCCCAACTGTCTGACCTTGGGAAACAAAAGTTTCTCCATTTTTCTTTTTCCTTTAGGATTTTGTTTATTTTTCTTTTTTTGTGCAAAGCTGTATTATGACTTCAGTGAAAAAAAATGCCTCTGATGGTGATCTACCAAAATAACTGGGGTGAAGAAGGCTAAGTGTAAAAAAGGGGAATTGGAGTTGGAAAGCCAATGACAAGTGTTGAATGGAAGAGTATTCAACACTTGTCATTGTACAAGACCACAACTCATGGGGTCCTGAGTGCATACAAAGTTTTGCTAAGCAGCATCTATTCTGATTTATTCAGTCTAAGAGTTTCTTATTTCTGTTTAATCCCATGGTGAATTTTCGACATGACCGAAAAATCTGATTGATAGATTCTGCTATGCCATCAAAAGTTGAGCTATTAATATTATCAGCTTGGGAACAGGCTGTTCAAAGAGTGACTAGTTTGGTCACATACTCTCTTTATTCCCTCACTCTGACCTCTTGGTGTGTATAAAGTGTGAAGATATTTTCTTCTGTGAAGTTTTCAATGACTACACCAATTGACCCCCAGCAGCATGCAATGTTTAGAAATGTTTCCCCTCTCAAGTCAAGTTTCCATTTTCTTGTTAAGTGCAATAAACTCACCCAGAAAATGCTTCTGTCAAAGGCTAACTTTGATTCTCTGGGGCTTTAGTGCAGTACATTGTGCTGCTCATGACATCATAGTCTCCATGGCAACTCCCCATTGAGACTTCTCATGGTCAAAAGAAAAATAGATGCAAAGAAAGTCCTGTTCAATCTTAATAGCCTTGGTTATTTATTACTGAAAGAAGATGAAGGGGGAAGAATTGAATTGTATTACTTGGGGATGACCACAGATGTTTTAAACTAATGTTAAGAGCCTCAATCAGTACTCTCTGTTCTTCCAATTTCTTCCTCATCCTCTCCATAAAAACTGAACTCTTCTGAGGCTTACTTGAGTAGGTGTTCTGGGTACTAAGAAGTGAAAGAGAACTTGACTAAGCATGTGAAAGAGGGTACATCTAACAAGACCCTAGGTTTAAGATGCCTGTTGTAATAAACATGTTTCTTACTGTCTGATCTTCAGCCAATCAGTGAATTTCTCTGTGCCAGTTTCCTCAGGTGCTGAAAGAAAGGAATTACCTGTTCTGCCCTTCAGAGGGTATATTGTAAAGACAAAATATATGAGTTTTGTATATTTCAGAATATGGATTTTTGAACCAACTGGCAAAAATTATAAATATAGTTATCTTTCATAATCAATTTTATAATAGATTTCAATTATGGTGGTTGCCAAACCCCATAACACTTTCTAAGAAAATATTCCTCCTGTTATAAAAGGAACCTAGACAGTCATATTTACTGCGATCTGACCCCGCCTCCAGCCATAGCCATTGACTAGAGGCGAGCACCTAAAAATCTATAATATGGACTGGTATGAAGAGAGGAGATGAAGAAACCAGGTTCTCTCTATTTGGAATTAGCACTAGAAAACTGTTAGAATCAGGATATAAAGCTGAGAGTATAGTTAGAAAGAGGTCATGAGAAATGATTAGGGCTATGGGAGATGGTGGGGGCATTGCAGGGTAAATAAAGAGAAGAATCACGGTAGATAATGGCCAAGTAGGTGTTACAAAGCAGCTGATACTATGAGTTCAGTAAAACTATAGCGACAGGATGGAAGGAGTCAGTCAGTCAGTAGCAAAAGACAGATAATAATTGTGGCACAGAAGTAGAAACATCAAAAAAGATAACATATATTGAATGAACATTTATTGAATGCCTATTGTGCAATGCTGGGCATTGGAGATTCGATAGAAGGGCAGACATGGAGCAAACATCCAAACAGATTATCATTTTTAAAAAGATGCCCTAAGTGCTTTGATAGGAAATATATGGTGTGCTGCAGGAGTGCATAATAGGTACAGCAAACTTAGTCTAGGCAGTTCAAGGAAGACTTCCCAGAGAAACTGGCCATTTAAGTGCAGACCTAATTAACAAGTGGAAGTAATTCCAGTCAGAAGAGGGAGATAGTAGAAAGAGTGTTTCAAGCTGTTGTAAAGAAAACATGAGAAGACTGTAATGAGACATCGGCAGCTTGCCAGCACCAGGACACATGTATTTCTACAATTAATTCCATTTTCTTAATACATTCTCAGCAAATCTTTGTTCCCCCATCCTTTAGGGTCTAACTAAAGCAAATGTCTGTAAGATTTAAGACAATTCACATGAAACTTAGGTTTATAAAGACATATAAGACATGATCCTGCTCTCAAGGAACTTAGAATGTAGATGAGCAGATGGGCTGTTAGCAGAAAAGAAAGAACAGAATTATTTTATAATAAATAGACATGCTATTTTTAAAATGGTGAGTTATAAGTACAAACAGAAAATGGTATATAAATTCAAAGTTGGCAAATCATGATTTTCAAATTATTAAATACAGACTTCTTTCAAAAGAGATATTTTCTTTGTGGTTAATGTGGGCTTACATATAATATCTTATAGTTGTAATAATCTTATTTTAGGTTGATACCAACTTAACCTTAATTGCATACAATAAGTCTATACTTTTATTTTTACCCCACCACACCTTATATTATTGATATTACCATTTGCATCTTTTGAAAATGTGTATCCATTAATATATTTTCATGGTTGTACTTTTTAAATACTTTTGTATTTTAACTTTTAAAATACTAGAATTAAGTGATATGTATGTATACTATAGTTACAGAATCACAGTATTATGTATTTGTCTAAATATTTACATATATATGAATGTTATTTATGTTTTCTTCTTGCTGTTTAGCATCCTTTCATTTTAACTTGAAGAACTCCTTTTAGCATTTTAGCATGCTAAAAGGTAGGTATAGTGGTAATTAAATCCCTTAGTTTTGGTTGTTTGGGAAAGTCTTTATCTTGCCTTCATTTTGGAAAGATATGTCTGCTGGATATAGTATTCTTGCTCATCAGGGTTTTTTTTTTTCTTTTAGCCCTTTGATCATATCATCTCCTTTCTGACTTGCAAAATTTTTGCTGAGAAATCTGATAGTCTTATGAGAATGCTATTGTATGGAAAAAGTTCCTTTTCTCTTGCTTTCAAAATTCTCTATCTTTGTCTTTTGACAATTTGATTATAATATGTGTCAGTGTGCATTTCTTTGGGTTCATCTTATTTGAGATCCTTTGGGATTCCTATATATGGATATCGATTTCCTTTCCCAGATTGTAAATATTCAGCCACCATTTCTTTGAATAAGCTTTCTGGCCCTTTCTCTCTCTCTCTCCCTCCTTTTTCTGGGACCTCCATAATGTACCAATGCCTACTTGAGAGTGTCCCAAAAGTCCCTTAAGCTTTATTCACTCTTTCTTCTGCTTGATCTAGTCTGCTATTCAATCTTTCTTGTGAATTTTACAGTTTGGTTTTTGTATTCTTCAGCTCTAAGATTTCAGTTTGGTTCTTTATTATATTTTCTATCTCTTTGTTGAAATTCTCACTTTGTTCATGCACTTTTCCCTTGAGTTCATGGAATATCTTTATAATGATTATTTTGAATTCTATGTCATGGGATTCATACATCTCCATATCATTATAGTTGGTTTCTGGAGGTTTATATTATTTCTTTGTTTGGGGTGTATTTCCCTATTTCATTTTTCTTGATACTTTATGTTGGTATCTGAACATTAGAAAAAACACTAATCTTTCCTAATGTAGAATATGCAAAATAAAGAGAGAAAGGAATTAAAACATATCAATACAAAAAAAATCAATGAAATACAAAGGAAGATAGCAAAAGAGAAAAAGAAGTACAAAAGAGCTATAAGACAGGTAACATTTTTTTTAAATGGCAGTAGCAAATCCTTTTATATCAATAATTACTTTAAATGTAAATGGATTTAACACTCCAATCAAAGACAAAGTCACTGAATGAATAAGAGAACAAAATCCAATTATATGCTGTCTATAAGACACTCATTTTAGATTTAAGGACACAGACAGACAGAAAGTAAAGGGATGTAAAAAGATCCATACGAACAGCAACCAAAAGAGAGCAGGGGCAGCTATACTTACATCAGACAAAATAGACTTTAAGTTCAAAACTGTAAAACAAGAGAGAAAAGGTCATTATATAATGATAAAGGGGTCAATTCATCAAGCTAATACAACAATTATAAATATATACATGCACCCAATATCAGAGCACCTAAATATATAAGCAAACATTGACAAAACTGAAGGGAGAAATAAGTAATACCAAACTTCAATACTCAAATTTCAACAATGGATAGAACATCCAGAGAGAAAAATCACTAGAAAAATAGTGGACTTGAACAACACTATAAGCCAAATGGACCTAACAAACATGTACAGAACATTCCACCCAATAGCAGCAGAATATATTCTTCTCAGGAACACAGAGAACAATACCAGGATAGATCATTTGTTGGGCCACAAAACAAATCTTAACAAATTTAAGAAGATTGACATTATCCCAAGTATCTTTTCTGACCACAATGGAATGAAACTAGAACGCAATAGCAGAAGGAAAATTGGAAAATTCATAAATGTGTAAAAATTAAACAATATACTCTTGAGTAATCAATGAGTCAAAAAAAGAAATTAGAAAATATCTCAAGACAAACAAAAAGAAAAATCAACATATCTAAACTTATGGGTTGCAGTAAAAGCCGTACTAATAGAGAAGTTTATAGCTTAAATGCTTACATTAAAAAAGAAGAAAGATCTCAAATAAATAACCTAACTTTACATCTCAAGGGACTAGAAAAGAAAGAACTAATTAAGCTCACATTTAGCAGAAGGAAGAAAATAATAAAGATTAGACATAAATGAAACAGAGAATAGAAGAGAAAAATAATAGAAAAAATCAATGAAACTAAGACTTGATGTTTTAAAAAGATTAACACAATTAACAAACCTTTAGCTAGATTCATTAGGAAAAAAGAGAGAAGACTCAAATAAATTTTAAAAATCAGAAATGAAAGACTAGACATTATAACTGATGCTACAGAAATAAAAAAGAACATAAGAGACTGCTATGAACAACTAGACACCAACCAATTGGGTAACCTGAAGAAATGGATGAATTTCTAGACACATACAACCTACCAGACTGAATCATGAAGAAATAGAAAATCTGAACAAATATATAATTATTAAGGATATTGATAGGTAAAAAAACTATCAATAAAGTATTTTATACACACACACACACACAGACACACACACACCCCTCCACACAAAATGAAATATTATTCAACCTTAAAAAAGAAGAAAATCCTGCCATATGTGAGAACATGAATGAACCTTGAGGATATTTTGCTAAGTAAAATAAGCTAGTCACAGAGGGACACATATTGCATGATTCTACTTATATGAAATATCTAAAATAGTCAAACTCATAGAAGCAGAAAATAGAATGGTGGTTTCCAGTGGCTGATGGGAGGATGAAACGAGAAGTTGCTGTCCCACAGGTATAAAATTTGTTATGCAAAATGAATAAGTTATAAAGGTCTACTGAACAACATTGTGCCTATAGTTAATAACACTATATTGTATACTTAAAAAATTTGTTAAGAGGGTAGATCTCATGTTAAGTGTTCTTACCACAATTTTAAAAAAGGAGATATTTGGTTTGTGTCAAAGTTTCATTTAAATGATTGAAGGGCCTCCAGAATGACGAAGTTACTTCAGTGACAATATGAGAAACTAGAATGTATATAGTCAGTGGAAATAGGAATGCTGAGAGAAGATTAAATTAGATAAAATAGCGCCTGGACCCTAAAAGAATTGTTAGTCAAAATTATAGTTCGTAAGAGACTCAGATAGCTCTCAGATGTACTAGAAAATGGTACTTACATGACATTAAAAAATCATATAGTCATTTCTTTCTGCCTTATTTTCAAGTTCTGGATAAATTTTCCTGAACATTCCTTGTGCTATCACAAATAAGCTGAATATTATTCTTAATAATGCATGTTCTTACACATGTATAATACACATGTTCTTACACATACATAAAAGCTGACTTCATAAGTTTTTGTGCTAAGATCATTAATTGGACTTGTTTAATTAACTGCCTTCTGTAGTTTTAAAAGTTAATTGAAATTAGGCATAGGCTTAATACATTGCTTACATATGGAGCCATGACTTCAATACTAATTGCACAATAATTTATATTATTATACCAACTCAGTGGTAGCTATTGCATGTAGTCTCAGAACTGTATCTTTATTTTGTGTAGGTTCTGTTCTATTTGGCCTAATTTATTTACATAAGTGCAGCAAGAGGTATTGTATCATTAACCCTTTTATATTTTCAGCAAAACTAGAGAGAAGTTCACTTAATTAATTTCTGTCTAGAGGTTATGTAAAAAAGTCTAACAATCTAGGGTTGCATTTTCAATAGCTTTTTACCATTCCTTGTATATTTTCTTCTACTATTATTAGCTCGTCTATTCTTAAGCTAAGAAACCAAGAAATTCAACTCCACTGAGATTTTGCCTGTGGTATGTATAACTGTAAATAAATTCTGTCTTCCACCACGTCCCTCAATTCAATAAGATTCTTGGTCTGCCAGGAAGTGACATTCTTTACTACCAGCTACAAGCCATAGACTTCCTGAGAGGGCTTTGTAGATATTGATTCCACATATAAAGTACAACCCTTGCTCCTTAATGCTGGGCCCTTCCTATCCCATTAAATGAGATTTATTTTCCAACATGGCATTACTAGCATGACTTTGGTTGCACAATTGATCTGTCCAGTTATATCCTGGCATAAGGACTGATTCCTAAAAATACTCTGTAGGTAATGACATTGCCATTAAAGATAATGAGGCTCAATTCAAGTTGTTGTAATAATATTTGTTCACTGGTCTAAGTTTGTTTGCAGACAAGGCAATCAGCATCTTACATATTTTCTGTAGAATCATCATAGATTATGCCAGAGATAACATTTATAAGTACAGTTTGCTTATTTATAGATGAACTATGCTTAGAAATTATAAAATCTAAATTTAGTAGGATCTTACCTCTTTTTTTTTTGTCATCAGTGGTCAGTTGTGATTTTTCTAAACTTAACTCAACCTAAAAGCATTCTTCTGGATTCCAGGAACCAGAGTCATTATTATCTCTAAGGTTCCCTGATGAGTCGTTAGTTTATAATCTATGTTAAGATTTCCCATAGGATATTTTCACTTAATTTTGAGGGGTCAGTGGGAATAAGAAAACATTCAAAGAGTGTTTTCTTTCAGTTTGTATGAGTATAGCTTGCATTAGAAATAGGTCAAGAAGAAAGAAAAAGGAAATCTTGTATGCTCATCAGAAAAACCAATGTTAAAAATGGTACCAACAATATTTTAAAACAAATACCTACACATAAGTTTTCTTCATAGATTTTATTTAGTCCTAATTTATATTCCATTGATCTTGGGTCAACTACTATTTACTTTCATGTAGTTGTGTCCTTCTGGATTAAAGCAGATCTGTAAATCCTGACTCAGGCCCCTGGTAAGGTTTGGTAGGTGTTGCTCATGGTATTGATGTTTGCTCACCCACCCTGGAAGGCCTATGTACATGAGCCTTTTCCTTGCACTGTTGGTAGTTAGGAAGGCTTGTTATACTTCTCTCCTCCAAAATGCTGAGATGATCCTCCTCTGTTGTTTCATCTACAAGGTCCAATTGCCAGCCTATAGCTAGAAACAAGAAAAGAAAAAAGCAGAGGTCTTCATGCAAGATGAGAAAAAAAGGAAGTACCTATTGATGACAAAAATAGAAATTTTGGGTAACTTTTGTTGAACAAAGAAATCAGGAAAATTATAGGAAAACAAATGAGTAAGCTACATCAACCAAGAAAGGTAATAGAGTCCTAAAAAAATAAAAGGACAATGACTTTAAGAAATAACAAAATACTGAAGCCTCAAGAATGAAATGAGTCAGGAGATTTACTGGATAAGAAAATGGAAAGTGAAAGTAAAGGAAGGAAAATAATGACATTGAGGCCATTTAGAAGAAATAAGGTTATGATTTGTGAAAATAGTTTCAGATTTGTTGGAAAAAGAATTATAAATATGTCAGCCAAGGAATACATTATATACTTAGAGATAACTTGTGAACATGAAGTTAGATTAAAAAATATTTTGAAAGGGGGCTATTCAAAAGCAGATGTCGAGCAGACAGGAGTATTCCTATTAATTGTACCTCTCTCTAACAATCTCAAAGAGTAGTTTATTCATTGTGTTAGTGTTGATTTGGAAATTACTGTGAGAAACGAAAGGAAGGGGAAAAAGCCATGTCAAAAATTACTGTTATGTAAAGTCACATGACATGCTCATTCATTTTAAGGAAGCTTGTCCTTCAGATGTTCTCTACCCACTGTCCATTTGACTGCTAAGCTACGACCAGAAGTCTGGATTAAGTACTCCATTATTATTTTTCTAGGTGAAAAGCAATGGGCTTGGAGCCAGTTTTAGTTTTCTAAAATGAGAACAAATTTAGAAGAAACCTAAAGATGAAAGACACACTTACCCTTCTTTCCAAGAAAATACTTAGGAGGCCTGTCAACTCTGTGGCCAGAGCAAAGACTGAACTGCAGCACCTCCTTTTTCTTTTTATAGAAAACACCATGAGTGGGTAACCTTGTGCCTGGTGTTGAATCTTGGCAGTTAAGTGGCATTTAGGATGAACACATGGAGTGATAGAGGCGGGATTCTGGAAGAAGAGCAAAGGTGCCAACGTGGGAATGCGTAGACTCTGGATGTGGGCACAGAGAGGTGCTAGGATTTTTTTTTACTTTTCAGTGTGTATGTGTGAGTGGACATGCAGATGCATACACGTACAAATTCAAGGTTTTCAGTGAACATATCCCTTGCTGTACCCACTAACTAATCGTCACAGTAATTTGATGTTGGAGTTACTTTAACATACTCCTCTCTTATTGCTAAGCCTTTGCACATTCTGTTCCCCAGGCCTGATGACATCTATTGTATCTACTTAGTTAACTCTTCATCCTTCAGATACTAGTTCGAATATCACTTCCTCAACAAATCCTCTTTTGATCCCTAGAACTAGTTTTGAACTCCTTCCTCTGTGATCTCAGAGCTCCTTTCTTCTTATCCAACTTTTAATTTCTACCAGATTACGAACTCTTTGAGGAGAGGCATTGACTCTTTTTTTTTACAATAATGTGTATTCAGTGGCTAGAACAGCACCTGGCTCATGGTAGGTGCCCATTGAAAATATATAAATTTAAATTCCCTTTTAAATTTGTCAAGTTAATTAACTACCAAGGCAATATTTTTCAGCACTTCCTTCAGTGCCCTAATAATATGTGAAGATACTAAAGAGCATAATAGAAAATACATGAGCTTTAACATCAGACAAATCTGGGTTTAAATTGTGTTGTTACTCCTTATTAGCTGAGTGACCTGAGTCACTGAGTGACCTTTCTCTTAGTTTTTTGTTTTTGTTTTTATATTGAAACAATAATGGTTTCTTTTTGGAGTTGTTCTGACAATTAAATAAGACCACATATGTAAAAATTCCTAACACAATGCTTAAAATACAGTAGGTACTCCATAAATGTTAGCTTCTCTCTGTTCATTCATTTGTCACTCACGTCCCCTCCTCATTCTCCCTTCTTCTGCTTTATTTCAATGTTCTTTCCCCCTAAAGAGAATTCTGAGTGACTTATTAATACTACTATAGTACAGGGATGACATAGCAGAAAGCATTTCCTTCTCTAGGTCATTGGCAGGAATGTAGATAAACACAGATATAACACAAAAATTGCAGAGTCAGCATTGGAGGAGACTTGTGAACTCATTAGGTAAAGACATTGAAGCCCAGAGAGGAAAAGTGACTTGGCCAGGATCCTAGAGAAAACTGGTGTCATGCTTTTGGAAAGAATATGCCTAAGTATCTCAGGGTAACTGAATTCATAGGTTTGTTGGTTCTCAGATTAATTACTATCAACTGATATTCTTAAGTACAGTCTTATGTTGAGTCCTGCTAGGTGGTATTCATGGAGCTGAAACTAGAAAACAAAAGGCAGGTAGATGTTGGGACCAATTCTATCCTTTTCCTCATTTCTAAAAATTTAAGACTCTGTAAAAGAGGTCAGGCAGACCTTGCTTTAAGATAGAATTCTTGCTGTGTGTTTACTGTTTAGAGTAGTCCATCTGTTTAATAATTACCATTAACTGTACTTAATTCTATGGTGTATAACTCATACTGCAGGCAAGCGGGTAGCCTATCTATTTAATACAAAGGTTGTGTCCATATGTTGTACTGTTGGGGTGGGCGGGTGGTGGTTAGGAAGGGAATGGTGAACTCCAGGGTCAGACAGCCCTGATAGAAATCAAACCGTTGATATCTTAAGACTGTGTGTTGTTCCTTTGAGTTGATCTCTGGGACCAGTGCCAGAAAAATAAACGAGAACCAGAGACCAAATTAAATGTTGCCTGATCATTATGTCAAAGACAAAAGCAGGAAGATAAAAATCTCAAAGCCAAATAGATCTAGGACAAAGGGGAAATAATGGCAGCTGTAGCCATAGTTTGGAACTAAGAAGTGGAACAAATGAGGCTGAACTTGCTGACCATCTGTTCAGAACCGCAGAGCCTTGGCAAATGCTCCGGGCTGGGCATCCGGTGATGAGCTTCTGCAACCTTGTTCAGTTTCTTCTTAGCGGGGTGACTTGAGAACAGTAAGCTGTTTGTTCTCTCTGAATTTTGGTTTCCTCATCTGTTAAATGAAGGTAATGATGCTCCCATTTTTACAAGATCAGGACATGTCAGTTCTCTAACAGCTTTACCCGTTCTAATAGCTGTCTCTTATCATTAGTCCCAACTTCCAGCTTCAGTGACTTTCCGGGACCTTCTGTCCTTGCTAGATTTCTGCCCATGGCAGAAAATTATAATGGAATAGTAAGAATGCAGAATTCATACTAAATCGGTCCAGAGTTCTAATCCTCCCCTTGTTCATGGGTGATCTTGAAAAATTACTTATTTCTCTGGACCTCAGTTTACCCAAACTCACAGGTTGTTGTGAGGATTAAAGGGGATAATGCTCACCAAGTACTTAATACAATGTCTGGCACAGAGTAAGATATTGATAAATATGTGTTATTATTGTTAATATTGTCGAAGTATACATTTTAAACATTTAAACACATATACAAATATAAGTTGAGCACATGTCTAAGATTTGTTTCACCATCAGTGAGGGAAGCAGAAGATAGTAAAAGAGACTCTGAGAAAAGAAGTATATATAGTTGTTGAAAGAAAGAATGCTGAAATAATGTTGATAAGTTACATACAAAACTGTTAATATCCTAGGAGACCAATGAAATGTTAACCTCTGAGGTTGTTATGTTTTTCTCTGGGCATTTATTATATTTATCTTCACTGAACAAAGATACCTCACAACTTATCAATTTCCTAAGTGTTAACCAAGTATTAGTTAACATTTAACTTTACACAGAGTCTGAGCCCTGATTCATAGCAACTGTTAAGTCAAACTAAATGATAGCCTTACAGAATCAGATGACTCACAGCAGGGTCATCAGAAAATGCTCTGATATGATAATGAAAGATCTGGCAGTGGTCATTTTCTTCTCATTTTCAAATTTTGGATAATTACTTTTGCTTTGGGTTTGGTCAATGAATCACACTGGCCAGTCTGAGACCTTGGCCTTCTGGGACCTGGGTGTTGGTGGTCAAGCTTCAATTTCCAACCCCTTGAGCTTTTGTAACCAAATTAAATCACCATCAGTATCTTGGGATTTGAAATTTGTGAGGGCATTGGGAAATGAGGAAGGGAAAAGGAATAGGAGCCTGGAAATTGAACAGTTTTAATGTTCAGTTTTGCATGCATGGGGTGTGACTTCTTTTACATGGGCATTCAGAAACGGGGCGTGTTTCACATTTACACCATCCATCTGCATGCAGACATGAAATAATTATGTTTCTATCTGAGCAATATATTCCTTAAGCCTCAGCTGTTAGCCTTTTCTCTCTGTCCTCTTCACGGAAAGTGAACTTCCTGTTTGTTTTTTAATCCTTTCTTTTCCCTGGATTCTTTATCTCTCTAGTTCATCTTTCTGTCCTCCTTTCATATCCTTCCATGGTCTTTATATTTACTTTAAACAGTAAATATTACTTTTTGTCCTGTTTTATGACCCTTGCCTCTGGAGTGGTTGAAAGCAGAAAAGATCTGTTTTCTTTCCACTCTCTTCTCTGATTCCTTCCTTTAGTTTGCTTTTATGGTATCTAACCCCCAGCTGTTCCTTTGGTTGTCACTACCCAGGCCCTTTGTTCCTCAATTCCTTCCTTTGGGCCATTTCACACATTCTTAGGCCTTAGTTAGAGAGTAGACAAAAGGAGAAATGAAACTCTTAAGATAAATCAACATACATTTTAGAGGAGAATCTTTGATTATTCTTTAATCCAGGATGCCATTTTGGTCACATTTAATAAATTAGCTAAATAAATAAAATAATTATATTATTACTTTTTAAATCTGCAAAGACAGTGATTCCAGCATAGATTTTAAAATACATGCTTTTCTGTAAGATTGCCTCATTAATATAAGCATTTTCATTTCTGCATTTTACCTTCTGTCTTTGTCTCCTGATATACATGATTTTTTGCATGATTGTATTTGTCCTATACCTACTTAAAAAAAAAAAATCTCTTTATTAAAGCCTGCGGCACATCTTGTAGATGTAGTAAGGAGTAGATGGCAATCTAAAGCATATCTTGTAGATTGTAGTAGCTGGCAATCTAAAGCCAGTGGGTTGAGACTTTTTGGTATGAGAAACGAAGACCAACCATCAGTAAGCTGAGTCCATCCTCATGGAGGGTGTCACAGTGTTGAATTACTTTACTCTGCACACATGGTCAGGAGGACACAGGTCTGCCTTCCACAAGAAGACAATCAGCAATGGACTTGTTTTCTAATTCATTTGGAGCAAAAGGACAAACAAGTTAACAAAGGGCATTCTAATAAATGAACAAAGAACCTCTACTCTGTGAATAAAAAATGGCACATATTGTATAGCAGTGAGAGCCTGAGATCTGGAGTAAGATCTGAGTTCAAGTCTTGCCACTTGCTAATTGGGTAAACTGAGTCTGTCACTTTAAGTTCTCCAGGCTTTAATTTCCTTTTCTGTAAAATGAAGATATTAGTAGTTAATTACTATTTTGGATATAAACTAAGATATTATATGTTGCATATGCTTTGTGACAAGATACAGGTTTTCATAAATGTTGAGGAAATATTGTAAATCTTATGTTACCACTTGTTTTCCTGCTTAAGAATGTGTGCAAAGAGGAGAAGAAATTTTAAGGTTTGCTATAGTTCTGTATTATCAATATTTTTCCTGGAATTCCTTCCAACTTGCAAGTGGATATCTGCTGGGCAAATGGGAGTAATTAAAACAATATTTAATTAAAAACAGTATTACTGACATAGGAATAGATCGATAGCTCAGTGAGGAAGCATGAAGTTCAGAAATAAACCTACATTAATAGAAAAGTTTAGTATATGATAAAAACGACCATTTCAAATCAATGAGTCGTTGGATGAAAGTATACTCTGTAGGACATGTAAAATCCCCACATTTTCAGCCAACATTATTTAAAGAAGGGTTCTGGATTGTTTCTTAAAAATTTAATATATTATACAGGATGATGAACTGAATCTTCTTAAATCCTCAATGTTATCAGAGAAAGGATACTTTAAAATCAGTGTATCCATAACAATGCTAAAAAATGAGAAAGGGCATATGAGGAATAGAAATTTAAAAGAATTTCTGGAAAATAGAAACAAAATGGGATCAGATTAATGGAAAAATTATGAATATACAGATATTTGAGGAAAAGCAGCAGCAAAAAAAAAAAAAAAAAACCCCAGAGGTGGAGGAAAGAATCAGAACCAGTGACCCAGGAAATAGAGGATAACTTTAAGAATGTTCAAATCTATTATCATTAGAGACATTTAGGAGAATATTGCACCCTCAAAATAAGAACAGGCTACAGTGAAGGAGGAGGAATAAAGAAAAGTTCTCATAAATAAAAATCATGATTTCCAATTTTTTTTCAATAGCAGGGCTGAAGACCAAATTATGGATCTCAAAGATGAAAATGATGAAATCTCTAAAAATGTAGAGAGAAATGACAAAAAGAAAAAAAAATAAAGTTGTGAAAGAAAAGTTAGAAAGTGAAGAGATCAGATCTAGAAGTTCACATCTGTTGATAGTATTTAAAGCAGTTATGTGCTCCCGGGAATAGACTGATAGATCAGCCTGGCAGCATGGAATCCACCAACTGACCTGAATTTGTATGGAAATTTATAAATCATAAAGATGGTATTTTAAATCAATTGGCTTCTGAGAGCATTGTCAGCACCCTATTCTACTCTGAAATTATTTGATTAGGTGTAGAACTGATGCAGGGATGTCAGAAGCTCTTGTAACCAACGCTTCAAATTTGTAAATTTTAATGTTTATTTCCTTCCATTCTAAAAGTATACTTCACATTTCAAGGAAAGAGGAAAATGGAGTAGAATACGAAGGGTGATGTTAGTTCTTCTGCTGTAGCAGGCATGAGCAGGGAAAAATAAACAGTTGGGATAATTTTTCCAATCCTGCCTGCTGTTCTGCTCCATTAACGATAGGCTGTTGCTCTTTAACAAAACTGAAGAAGGAAGAATAGGCACCAGGACTCAAATCTCATTCTTTTCCAGTTTTTATCTTTCTTTGAGAAGATGGGTCTGGCTACATGACCATCTCCCAGACTACTCACATAACCTTGCTTGAATAGAAGTGCAGAGTTGTGGAGTGCGAAATTAAAGCAAAGGTCATAAAGTTGCCTCAACCATTTTGTGATCCGAGACTAGAAAGAAAGCATTGATTTTATGTCTTACATATTTCATGCACATTGGAAAGATGGAGTGAAAGTATGGCATGGTGCTCAGTCAAGGGACTAGATTTCACTAGTTACTCAAATTGCGTGTGTAAATTCTCCACACTAATTTTAAAAATTGTGTTTCATTTCAAACACATTAATATAAACCCATTCTAGGTCAACAAATGGCTACCTGAGTACTGCCACACGATTATTTCTCTATTGGAGGTGGCTTTTCTGTTTACAACTTTATTGGCCTCAAGCAGAAAGGAAAAGAACAGAGAAAAAAAATTAATATATTAGTGAAGGCCAATGGCATCATAATGCAAGCTGTAAGCAAAGGATTCGTGGTAACTTAAATAAAGAACTGTGATGGGAACATTAAGTTCTCTCATAGCACATAGTAGCACAGGCTGCCAAACTGAAATGACTCCATCCAGCTCTGGCATTCAGTACCATAGTCCCAGAGTAAAGAGTGATTTTATTTCAGCAAAGTAACATTCTATGTCACATTAAATTAATAGTGTTCACTTGAATTGTATCATTTCTGTAAGTTTATAGTTGTATGAACATAAGAAATGTATACCCAGGTTTACATTTGTATATATTTAAACAGCATTAAAGTAAAATAATTTAATGTAAAGTAAAAGCTAGAGTCGTGGGTACTAGTATTTTTATTTAGCCAGCACATACACATCAAATTTGAATCTTGCTAACCCTAGTGGTTCTGCCAGGCCACAAAAGTTGCTGCATGTGGCTGAGCAGGTATAGAAACAAAAGTCTCATGGAAGTTGACCTAACTGTTTCTTCACAAAACAAGCTCCTTTAGGCTGTCCTCTTCGATTTCTAGCCATTCTTTTTCATGTTTTAATTTCCAATTCATGAATAAATCTCTCTTTTCTTGGTGTTTACTCAGTAGTGTGCACTTCTCAGCAGATGGGAGAATGAGATCTTATAGAAGAGCAGGGCTTCGAGTTTCTACTGAGAAAAAGTAGGAGCTAGCTTGTAGCCCCAAATGAGGTAGCCCTAGTAGAACATAAACACTGTCTCATTCAGGTCCAGAAGCCTCTGAAATAATCCTAACCATTTTGTGGGAAAGATGAGTGCACTGGTGAGTATTAGGACCACTCCCACCCAACTGACAGTTGGCAAAACCCTTCCCTTTAAGACAAAGAGCCCATGGCTCTTGGAGGTCTTATGGGGTGAGTGTTAATCAGGTGGAAAGACAGTGCATAGTTCAACTTAAACTAGAAAAGTAATATATGAATTTATGATGAGAACATGACCATTTTAAGCAGATAAAGTGCTCCTGTTTGCTGATTAGTGCATTCTCTCCCTATAGTCATATTGAAACATAATCAGGGGAGTTAGCTGAATTACCTGTCTAGTTGGATCAGAATATGAGGGACCGGTGCAGCCATCTCTGTTCAGGAATGCAGACCTGGCACACTTAACACTCTTCATGAGTCAAGGGACCCTGTCTTGAGTGGATACAGTCAGCATTTACTTCTACGTCATTTAAAAAAAAAGGCTTGCTTTGCCGAACAGTCCATTTCTGATTGCTATGTGTTTCTTTGAATATGCTAATACTCTAAATCTGCTTATAACCAAGGTTTGCCAGCCTGTGTCTTAGTTTCTAAGGAAAATTTATATAAATGAGACACAGTATGTTGATTTTGTTTTTTTCTTTAAGACAGAAGGCAATTGTTTTAGTCCATTTTTGCTACTGTGACAGAATACCTAAGACTGGGTAACTTATAATGAACAGAAATGTATTGCTTATAGCTCTGGAGGCTGGGAAGTCTAAGATCAAGTCACTGGCATCTGAAAGGGCCTTCTTGCTGTATCATCCCATAGTGGAAGGTAGAAGGGCAGAGAGAGAAAGAGAGAGAGAGAGGAAAGGGGATTAAATTCCCCTTTTATAATGAGCCCACTCCCACAGTAATGGCATTAATCCATTTACTTCACCCTCATGGCCTAATCACTTCTCATTAGGCCCCATGTCCCAACACTGTTGCACTGGTGATTAAGTTTCCAACACATGCTTTTTGAGGATACATTCAAACCGTAGCAGTAATTTCTGTTAATTTTGTTTCCAAGTTCTTGACATCTCACTGTCGCTTAAATATACCACTTGTTTCTTTCTTTTACTTTGTGATTATTCAAAAGAAATACAACAATCCTTGAAATACTGGAGATCTATGGCAGCTCCAGAATTTCAACATAAGAAGGGCTTGCGGGCTGTGATCTAGTGGGAATGGGGGTAGAAGACTCCCCTGAGGCTGATTTTGGAAAACAAGCACGCTGCTTTTATGTAGAAAGTGTATTTATTTGGCAGTAGCTTGAAGCTGTGTTTACATAGTAATCATGTTTTTACTTGGGTTAGATGTTTATTTAGAGTGATTTGGGTGACGGGACTGATGAAGATTGTGGGTATTTCTGCTTCCCTAAGCCACCCCTTGGTTGCCAGTCAGTGTGTAATTTAGCTCTTTAACCTGAATCATAGATTGGCTTTGCAATATTCCTGGAGATAGAGTTAATTAATTGGATCTCTCCCAGCAACCTCAAATTACTTGTTTCGCTTTTTTTGTTTACAGATATCTATTTGCACCTGTGTGTATTTTATTCCCTAGTTTTGCAAATCTGCAAATTACTAACTTTGTCAGCAAAAGGACAACTTTCTTCTGAAGACAGAGAGTAAACAAGCTTTCCTCTCTCCCTTTACACAATTTGATTTTAACCCTAGGAAATGCAGAAAACACCTCTGTGGACATTCTGGTATCTTTCAATTAACCCATAGTAACTGTGACCAGTCCCTTGCTTCTTAGGTTCCTCCTTGAATTCTGACAACAAGGTCAATTTAGAAGAAGAATATCATGAGTAGAAATGTAAATGACTAAAAATTATAAGTATGTGAGTGTGTAGTTTTGGATGTATTATGTTCCCTTTAGTTATGCTCAAAAGCCAATATAAATTATATTTTCAGTTGTTTGGGTGATCCATGACTTTTCTTCAACTCATTAACATAGTGTATGAGTTCCTATTGCTGCTGTAACAAATTACTGACACATTTAGTGCCTTAAAATGATGGAAATTTATTATCTAACAATTCTGAAGGTCAGAAACCTAAAATGGGTCTGTCTGGGCTAAAATCAAGGTGTTGGCTGCTCTGCGTTCCTTTTGGAGGCCCTACGGAAAAATCCATTCCGTACCTTTTCTGTCTTCTAGAGGCTGCCTTTTTTAGACTTTAAGTAAATGTAATCATATGGTACATACTCTGGGGTCTGTGAGGGTCATCCCGTGTGCTACATGTTGTAATACTTTGCTTATTTTCATTGCTTTATACTATTCCACTGTGGTCATACTGCTAGGTATTTATCCTACTTTCGAGAAACATTTGAATTGTTCCAATTTTTTTTTTATTTCAGGAAAATATGAGAGTACAAACATTTTGGTTACATTTTATATCTTTGCCTCTCCCTAGCAAGGGTTAGAGGTATGCCCCTCCCCTCCACAATGCTCACCGCGTCCCTAAGTTGTGAGTCTACGCCCTCATCCCCCTAATCCCTGGAGAACACCACCACCATTTGAGCACCATAGTGTTTATCAGTCAGTACCAATTTGATGGTGAGTACATGTGGAGGCCATTCTTCTGATCTTGTGTCACCTCACTTTGGATAATAGGCTCAAGCTCAATCCAGGAAAATATAAGTGGTGCTAGATCACTGTTGTTTCTTATAGTTGAGTAATATTCCACTGTATACATATACCAAATTTTCATAATCCACTCATGAATTGATGGCACTTGGGTTGTTTCCACGTCCTTGCAATAGTGAATTGTGCTGCCATAAACATTCGGGTGCAGATGTCTTTATTATAAAATGTCTTATGCTCTTTTGGGTAGATGTCTAATAATGCTATTGCTGGATCGAATGGTATTTCTATTTTTAGCTGTTTGAAGTATCTCCAAATTCTTTTACACATAGATTGCACTAATTTGCAGTCTCACCAGCAGTGTAAGAGTGTTCCTGTCTCTCCACATCCTTGCCAGCATTTGTTGTTTTGGGATTTTTTGATAGAGGCCAATCTCACTAGGGTTAGGTGATATTTCATTGTGGTTTTGATTTGCATTTATTTTTGGCTATTATGAGTAATGTTGCTATAAAGATTCATGTACATATCTTTTAGTTAATTTCTGTTGCATATATATATCTCAAAGTGAAGTTGCTAGGATTTGAAGTTGCTAGGATTTATTATTATATAAATATATATAAAATGTAACCAATAAACATATTGATATTTTCAGCTTTAGTAGATATTGTCAAAGTTTTCCAAAGTGGTGCTACCAATTTTGTTTCTAATAGCAGTGTTTGAGAGTTCACCTGATCCATCATTTCCAATTACTTGGTATTTTTTTTCTTAATTTAGCCATTCTGGTGGATATACAGTTTTATTGCATTGTGGGTTTTGTTTGCATTTCCCAGATGATAATTGAGACTAGAGCATGTTTTCATAAAATTATTGGCCATTTTCATATCTTCTTTAGGAAAGGATATATTCAAGTTCTGTATCTATTTTTGTGATTGGGTAGAAAATAAAACCATCAGCTCATGTGATTATCAATCTCTCTGACATTTTTATCTCTAAGCTTAAACTAATAATGAAATAGTCTGATTTTTGTACATCTCTCTCTTGTGAGCTTCATTAGTATGAGTCTACCCACCAATCAGAGCTCTCCTGATCAAACTGATCAAATGGAAGCCACGAACTGGCCAAACTAAGGATATGCCTGTGGGCCTGACAGCCCTGCCAAGGTAGGTCTTGGCTGAGACAAAGTTGTGTTTCTTCCTCCTCTTCCTCTTCTTCCTCCTCCTCTGTCTCCTCCTCCTCTTCCTTCTGCTCCTTCTCCTCCTCCTCTTCTTTTAAACTACCAAATCAACAGACAGGTAAACGTAGCTAAAATTTTCTCCTTTAATATCATAGTTTAATACATGTTGAATGCTGTCATAAGTGTTTTCCAGGATGTTTATTTATTGGATTATTTTGTGAGCTAGTTTGCTGTCTGAGATGAGTACCTAATGAAGTAAGAATTTATTTTTAGAGAGTCTCACAGGAAAATGGACAAAAATGGATCTTCTGTTCTTGCCCTTTATGCTAGTGATAACAGCTGTATGACCAGTATTTTATGTTCACAGGAGTTTTTGGCCACCTTTGCTGGTTGACATCACATGCAAAATAAAGCCTTAATCACCTTCCTTCCTCTAAGGCTTCCTCAGAAAACCAGAGCCTACCTGTGAGATGCTCTCTTTCCACATTCATGTACCACCTCCTCTCTTGCCTTTGTTACATAACCATCCAGAGACCTGTGGACTCCTTTTGCCTCGGGCTGAGATGTCATTACCTCCAGCTCTGGATACACTCTGTGTTTGGATGGGCAGGCTCCAAGGAGCATTTCATCAGCCCATGCTGTGCTTAGAGCTGCCCAGTGCAGGGCCCCTGCCAGTGATGCATACTTAGGCTAATGGCCTGTGGGCTTCTGGGAAACAAAAGGGCAGGTGATGGAGGGCAGCCATCAGAAATTGGCAGGAAACAAGCCTCTTTTTGAGCAAAACCATTAAGAAGAACATGAATCAAGTAGAAAGAATCTCAGAGGCTCTGCAAATATGTGTCTTCATTTATATCTCTCAAGTAGAAAGAAATTAAAAGATATGGCTGGGATCCCAAATTCCCAAGTCCTTGACTTCCACTATCACAGAATAGGAGGAAAAGATATAGCAGGGACAATTAGGGCAAATGTACTTTGTTACCTACTATAAAATTTTGGTTTCAAACCCTGTGTTCTGAAACAATACAGAATAAGCCAATTTTTCCTTCTACATAGCAATACTTTTTGAATTTAAAATTGGCAATTATGACTCCCTTGGGTAGTCTAAAGAACATTTGAAAGTTAAATCAGGAATATATTCTGAAGTTCTTTGACCAATCAATTAAGCAGTCAAATGTATGAGGCATGTAGTAAATTCCTGACATTATGTGCTTAGGGGCAGACAGAATAATAATAGCCAACATTTGTATAGTGCTCATTTTGTTCCAAACATTGTTTTAAGGGCTTAATCCTCTCAACAACCCTTTGATGTATGTACTATTACTATCCCATTATACAGATGAGAAAAATGAGGCTCAGGAGGGTAAGTAATAGACCCAAGGTTACATGCTAAGGAAGGGGAATTCGTGTCCAGATATTCCTGTTCCCTAATCTATATTCTTAACCATTAAACTAATGCTGCCTCCTTGCAGAAGAAGTCATAGATAAGAATTCTTCGTGGACATTGCAAATGAGATCATATTAAATGTACATAATGTATATAGCTATGTCCTAAGAGAAATAATGGTATAGGCTAAAATGGATAAAGAAGACAAAATGTGAAGGAGCCAAGGCTTGGAAATTGTGCAGACTTTCTGTAGGTGCAGGGGAAGGTGAAGATTTAGGAAGTGAATATTTCTAGACATTTAGCATCCCTGCCTCCACTAATTGCCAGTAGGAATCATGAAGCATTGTGACAACCAAAAGCTTCTCTACATGTTGGCAAAAACCTATTCACTGAGAACAGCTGAGCTACAGGTACAGTGTCTGAGCTAGTCATGCATATGGAGCTCTTGTTAACCCATCAACTGCTGGGCCCCATCTCCAGAATTTCTGATTCAGTAAGTCTAGGATGAGGCCTGAGAATTTACATTTTTAACAAATTTCTACATGATGCTGATGCTGTGTGACCTCACTTTAGGAACCCCTGGCGTTGAACCACAAGCCAACAAAACATGACGGAAGGATGTGAACCAAGGGCAGTAGAAGAAAAAATGAAGAATGATCCTTAGAATCATTATCTAATATTAGAGTGATTGTCTAATAGTAACAGACAACTTCAGTGATAATTTATTCTCAGCCTGTACTGTGCAAAGCACTTGATATATATTATCTCCTTTAATCCTCGAAACAGATTTTATATGCTATTATTATTTCCATCTTACAGCTGAGAAAACTAAGGATTAAATACATTAGGAACTTTTCCAGGTGATATACATGTAGTTTTAAACCCACATTCCCCAATTCTAGGGGACAACTGCTAATCAGTACTACTATTCCACAGCTCTGAGAGATGTTTTGATGTGATGTGTTCAGAAGTACATAATCTTTGAAAGTTTCTAATCAGTGATAAAACAAGACAAAAGTGATAATTAGAGTAAATTATTCTGATAGTTTTGTGTAGAGCTCAAAGCCAGAGAGGCTAGCTATGGATCTATTATAGCAATGCAGCCATGATCAAAATTCCAGGAACATAGCTTTGCTTCCTATCCAATTTTCAAATTGAATAACGTGTCAAATGCTGCCAACAAGAATTTCATTAAGACTGCATTCCTTTCTCTTTGCATACCTGATATTTAAAAACACAGATTTTGGAATCGGAAGGCTTTCATCTTTGATCTCCCATTTATTAAAAAAAATAAAACTGAAATCTAAAAACAGCAATACTTTTTTTGAAAGCTTTGATTTACTATCATTTTGTTTTGAGATGACAAACAAAACCTAAGTTAAACATTTCTTACTGGCTGCTTTGTAAACCTTTCCTTTGTCTTCAGTGCCCTATGATATGTCTAGGTGTGGATTTATTTTTGTTTACCCTGCTTGGGTCTGGGTTGGTGTTTTTCTGGAGAATTCTTCATTATTATCTCTTCAATTATTGTTTCTTCCTCATTCTCACTATTATTTCCTTCTGGAATTCCTATTAGAGTATGTTGGACCTTCTCATTCTTCTCTTTAATTTTATTAATCTCTTTTTCATATTTTCAATATGTATCTTTTAGAAACATTCTGGTTAAATTCTTTGAACCTATCATCCTTTTATTAAGTCTCTCCTCACCTCTTTTTAATCTGTTATTTAACTCACTTGCTTAATTTCATTTCTTTATTTGTTATTTTAATTTTACAGCTATTTTTTCAGATTTTTAATTATTTTTTTATTTCAGCATATTATGGGGGTACAAATTTTAAGGTTTCAAATAATGCCCTTGCCCCGCCTCCCCCCACAAGTCTGAGCTTCAAGCGTGACCATCCCTCAGACAGTGCACATCTCACTCATTATGTATGTATATACCCGTTCCCTCCTCCCCCCTTCCACCTGCCCAATACCCAATAAATGTAATTCCTATGTGTCACTTAGGTGCTGATCCATTAATACTAATTTGCTGGTGAGTATATGTGGTGCTTGTTTTTCCATTCTTGGGATAATTCACTTAGTAGAATGGGTTCCAGCTCTATCCAGGAAAATACAAGAGGTGCTATATCACCATCATTTCTTAGAGCTGAATAGTACTCCAAGGTATACATATACCACATTTTATTAATCCACTCATGTATTGATGAGCACTTGGGTTGTTTCCACATCTTTGCAATTGTGAATTGTGCTGCTATAAACATTTGAGTGGAGATGTCTTTTTAATAGAATGTCTTTTGTTCTTT
>CAUYPO010068618.1:0-19314 GCA_963574435.1 Cheirogaleus major | reverse complement strand
ATATAAGGAGGTTCTGGGGCCACAAGATAGAATCAGTCTAGATCCCTGACATATTTGGAAGGGAGCTTTCCTGGAGGGCCACTAGCCTTGCACAAACTTTCTCTAAGGAAGAAATACACTCATTTTGTGTGTGTGTGTGTGTGTGTGTGTGTGTGAATACAATAAAGGTTTGGAATTTTATCCCTGCAGCATCGGTTATCCTACCCTGGCTAATACTTGTGGTAATGTTTAATACTTTGTGCCAAATTGTTGGAGTGATGGAAATGAACAAGTGATAAAAAGGTACGTGAAAAAGTGTAGATAATTGTTTGAATGATGAAGGAAAAAAAGGGGGAAAGAAGGGAAGTTTTCAAGGTCCTAAAAGAAAAAGTGTACTTTTGATGTTCTAATTTAAGAGAGTCCAAATTAACTTTTTAATAGATTTTTTTTAGAGCATAAAATTAAGTGCCTTTCATCAGATAATGCCACTCTTTACCTTTGGGTCCTCATAGTGGTTGGAAACATATCAGAATTCACACATTTGGTTGGAATAATGTCAGAATTCACACATTTGGTGATTTGCCAAGAATTTAACCTTATTGCTGGGAATTTGATCTCATTGAAACTAGAGGCCTACATTAAGTCACTTTATTCTTTCCAAAACTATTCTCTGTTACTGTATCCTCTAGATTATTGAAATTACTTGGATAATATTTAATATATGAAATACTTTAAATTGTTTTTAATTTATCATAGATAATTTTCTTGGGGAATTGTTTTTATACTTCTTCCATCAATTGCCAGTTAAGTACAATGTGTTCTCATAATTCCAGGAAGTAGTGTTATGGCTGTCAAAAATGATGTGTTGCATAATCAGTAACAGTAAATAGGCTAATTCTTTGAAGCCATTCCTGCTGGAAGGTGTATAAGAATATCCACCAGAAAGTGCCAAAGTATACCTGCCAACAACTGAAACTTAGAGTTGAAAGAGTTAGGGAGATAAATAAGGAAATGTGCTATAACTGTCTTGAAATATTGAAATATTAGACTGGGAGGGCATTGTGAAAGTACACAGTGATCCCTTGTTTTATGTGGCAAAATGTTCTGTTGAGAAAAGAAATTATCTGTGATTAACCCGCTCTTACTGCTAGGTCTTGAGAGTGTGTTTTGTTAAAATGTGTCAATATGAGTTAAAAAGAATCCTCCCCTATTCAAAGCCGAGTGCATGGTAGGTATTCAATTAATTTTGGGTAAAAAGGGAATGAATGATTGAAATAATGTAATCAATAAGCAATTAGTTTGGAAAATGAAAACCTATCCTTTAGTAAAATTTAGAAAAGGTTTTCCCCTAAAGTTCTTGTCCTCATTGTAAAAGCTTAGGCTGTTAGTGGATAATCTCTCTTTCTGAAAAAAAAAAAATGAAGTGAAGAGTGTTAGGTTCAGGCTTACAGAGTAACTAACTAAGCTGGGCTTGGGGATGGGGTGGGTCACGTGACTGGTGACTGTGGGCTTAAGTGGCTGAGCCAAGTTGCAGCTCTGATTTGAGCGGCAGTCTTGGGAAGAAGCCAAATCATCAGGCAGGCAGAGGTCCAAGAGAATCATCAGGCATTCTCTTCTGAAACAGAAAGAAATCATGTTAAGGCAGTGGAGTAGAAATCAGAGGGAAAAAAAAACAAAAAACAAGAGCAGACGATGGAGGCTAGGACCTGAACAAAGGCTTGGAAATGAAGAGTAATAATTTCAGTAACTTCTTAGAAGATAAGGTAAATGTGCTGTGGCAGGGATTGCTAGCAGTATCTCAATATCTACTCTCCCTTACTTTCTTGCTAATGACCACCTTAATGTTCAGTGGACATATTGCATTCCAGGAAAAAGTAAGGACATTCCCCACCCTCTTTTGTAGCTAGTTAAGGTCAAATGAAAAAATTTTAGCCAATGAATTGTAGCAAAAGTGTTGTGTGTTACTTCTGGGAAATATACTTTCAAAAAATACTTTAAAGGAAATACATTTTTAAAATGTGTGTGTGTATATATATATATAAATGTATATGTGTGTGTGTATGTGTGTGTATGTGTATATATATTCCCTTCCTGGATTCATACTAACCCTGAGTTGCTTATCTCTGGATTTGTTTCACCTGAAAAAAAATCTATCTCATTCAAGCCACTGTTATTTGAGTCTATATTACAGCTGGTAGAGAGTCCAGTTGGCCTTGGTAGTTACAAATATTCCTCATTTTCTTTCTAAAAAATGAGTTGCCTTGAATATAATAGAAAAAATTTTGAGACATATCTAAATGGGAGCTTGACAAAAATTGATACTGACTGATAATATTAAACACTCACTAAGCAGTTACAATATTTGAAATTTTTGTCTTATGTTACAGAGCAAAGGAGAATGTATTTTGTAACGATTGGTTTTTTGTATATCCTGGTAAATTGATGGTAATCGTCTTGTAATTTTAAAACAGCAAGAAACTTTGGCCAAACCTCTAATTTTTCAGATAAAGAGACTGAGTAAGGTCTTGACGTAACTAAGAAAAAAAACTAATTTATAGTGGAAAGAGAATAGCAGCAGGTTACACTGATTTTCAGTCTGGTACCTTTCTATTCTACTACGATGCCAATATTTCATAAGAGACAAAAGTGTCCCTTAGGGGCATTCTCTTTAAAAGAAATCACACAAAACTTCAAAAATTAAATTATGTACTCACTTTGAATTTTATATAGACTGAGAAAATAAATCACATTAAAATATAAACTTTTAAAAAATAGCAAATTCCACAAACATCATGCAAGTGAGAAAATAATGTACTATTTTAATAAATTAACTATCTGGTACACCCCTATATTAAGTTTCTCCTAAATTACTTTGATCTATAGTTAATCTACATCTTCATGTGATTTCAATTTTGCAATATCATCTGCTAGAATAGAGAAATAGCTATAGAGACTAGAGAAATAGTTTATTCTTTCCTATAGCGCAGTGGGTCAAAGTTTATTTCTTACTATTGATGTTTTAGAAATGATTATTTCCGATTTTCAAATTGTTATTGACAATATGTTGTACATTTTTTAGGATTGTGGTTATATTTAAGAAAACCTTCACCCAGTTTATTTCAAACGTGAGTTGTGTGATTTCAAGTTTTCTTGTGCCATGACTCATCTTAGCCCAAATGTCAGTATCATTCATTGTAATGTTTATGCCTTCATTGTAATGCATAACATGAATTGCCTATTATTAATATTTCTTACTGATATGAGTGTTTCATGTTAAATAAGCCAGAAATTAATAAGATCATCAGTAGGTACAATGGACAAGCCTATTTTAGGCCAAGGGAAGAGTATGAACAAAGGCATGGTCTGGCGTTTGTTAAGGCATCCAGTTAGAATAGAGTATGTGTGAAGTAGTGCACCACTGGGTGATGTGATCAGAAAAGTGTGTTGGAGCCCGGTAGGGAAGTAGAACATAGTATCAAATGCTGGTAAGTAGTTGTGGCTAGACTGTATTGCCTATAAATGAAGTAATTAAAGGCCTGTTAGTAGATCACAAAGACAACAAAAGGCAATATAATGTTCTGTTAGGATTACGAGAAAGTGAAAAACGGCCCTCCTGGCAGACAGTCTAGGGTGTTCCTCTCTCATAAACAATGCTCAGATGAGAAAAGTTCACTACTCTGCAACCATAAAAGGGACTAAACACGCCCCTCTTCTGATTACCATGAGAGATGCTGTTTCTTTACAAAGGGAATTCCAGCTCCTCTTTAATCCTCTGCCTTCTGGATAAAAAATATTAGGATTCCTGGGATCTATCACAGTGTTCACACTGAAGCCACTTTCTGCCTGGGCTAGTGACAGCCAGTGCCTGATTTGGTAGGGGTACTGAGTTGGGACGTTTTTATCTGTTGTGAAACTCTTCTAGTAGACAATCCAGTTTCCCCACTGGCCTGGCCAAGATTTTCTCATAGCAGAACTAAAGTCAGAGGCTCTTCCTACCCAATCCTCTTACCCAAGTCTCAGACCAATCCTTTCACAAGTATCAGACCAACAGAATGGGCTGCAGGCTCTGCCTGCCTACCCGTGTGTCCTCTTCCCTTTATTCTTCAGAGATGTTTCTTTTAATAGATATCTTGCACTTCTAATTCCAACTTAGTGTCTGCTTTCTGGAGGACCTAATCTGACACAGTGGGTATTGCAAATGGACTGAGAAAGCAGGAAGAAGGACGGGGTCTATGGATCAGATCACTCATCACCTGACTGGCAAAGGTGACACTGCCCCGAGTGGCGTGAGTGTTACAGAGAGTCACCAGCACAAGGCAGCAGCCCAGTTGCTGAATATTTCACCAGTGGTGACCTGGGAAAATGTCCAAATGCCCTGGCAGTGGGTGGTGATCCTGACATTTGAAATTGTTGGGGGAATAGTGCATATATGAACAGGGATGTGGAAAATCTTCCCAATGTGCGAAGCTGTGAGTGGTAAAGCTGGGCCTGCACTTTTGTGGAAAGAGAAGTCCCCCAGGGAGAGAAGGTATACAAACTTCTAGGCAGTAGCTAATGTCCTGGCCAGTTAGTCAGAGTCCTGGAAAGAAAATTACCAAAAAATCAGAGACAGAGAAATGGGAGGTAGAAGCATGTAGGTGGATATATAGGAGTGAGCATGAAGGGTGAAGATATTGTTTAAATCACATGTTCATGCCCACCAGAAAGCTTCCACCATGGGAAAGGCACTGAACAATTATGTTGGCAAAATAAATTGGCCAGACTTTGTCATCAGCCATCCAAGAACTGGCACAGCAGACCTATCGATAGAGTGATCATCATGGCAGAAAGGGAGGACATGCCTGTGCCCAACTATACAGATTCCCACTTCCCAAAACTGATCTAGCTACTGCTGCCTCTGGCTATCTAACTTGCCAGCCACAGAAACCAATGCTGAGTCCCCCAATATGACACTGTTTCTCAAGGAGACCACTGTACACATGGTGGAAAATCATCTACGTGGAGGTGCCTCACCATCCTTTGAAGGGCCAGAATTCATCCTTACAGAAATAGGTACCTATTTTGGGTAGGGAATTATCTTTCTTACCCTCAAAGCCATAGCCAACACCACTATCTGGGGGCTCACAGAGTGCCTGATCCACATAAGGTATCATCAGACCAGTGAAGGGAGGTATGGTACTAGGCGCATGTGCATGGAATCTGCTGGTGTATCACATGGCACAGCATCCAGAAGCCGCTGGCCTCATAGACCACTGGAATGGATTTTTGAATGTGTACCTGAAGTGTCAACTTAGAGCCAATAGTTGACTAGGAATGGGTGTCACCTTCTAGGATGTGATATATTTGCCAAATTAGAGACTTCTTGCTATGGTTTGAATGTTTGTCCCCTCTGAAACGCAGATTGAAACTTCATCCTCAATCCATCAATATTAAGAGGTGGGGCTTTTGAGGGGTGATTGGGTGGTGATAGCTTAATCTTTATGAATTAATTGATCCATTCATGGGTTAATGGATTTGTGGCTTAATGGATTAATGAGTTATCAGGAGAGTGGGTCTCTTATAAAAGCCAGTTTGGTTTTTCCGTGTGCCTCTCTTGCCTGTGATTCTACAGTGTAACGATGCAACATGAAGCCCTCATCAGAAGCTGACCAGATGTGGCTGCCCAATCTAGAAGTTCTCTGCCAAGATCTTAAGAAATAAACCTCTTTTCTTCATAAATTTCCCAATCTCCAGTATTCTGTTATAGCAATAGAAAATGGATGAAGACACCTCTACGCATGGTTTTGAATCCCCAATAGGAATAATACTTTGGTTTGAGAATCAAATGGTGGAAGCAAACATGGCCCAACTTACTACTAATATCCCAATGGGGGACTTTGTGCTTCCCATTTCCACAACTCTGGGCTCTTCAGGGCTAGAAGTTCTGGTCACCAAAGGGCATGTAGTCTTACAATAGGGCACACAAAGGGTTCCATTGAATTACAAGCTGTAGCTCCTGTATCCAGGGTCCAGCAGCCCAAAAGAGAGTAGCCGCAATTGCCACTGATCAGCAGCATGACACAGGGCTACTTTGAGACAACTGAGGCAGAGAAGAATATATGTGGAACTCAGGCGATCCACTTGGCCATCTCTTAGTACTCCCATTGTCAATGATAATGGTGAATGGACACATATAGCGGTTCTGGCCCAAGAAGGATATGAGTTTTAGGGGCTAAGGCTCTTCAGGAACCAGGATCTGGATCACACTGCCAGGTAGGCCACCAAGCCTTGCGGAGATGATAGCTGAGTGTAGGGGGACTGCAGAACGGATAGTGGAGGAAGGAGAGGGTGAGTACCAGTTGTGCCCCCGAGACCAACAGTCATTGGGAGTTGTTGTTATCCCACTAACTTCCTCTTCTAAGTTTCTCCTCAGGCACAAAGACTAACAGGAACTCTAGAGGAGCTTCTCTCTGAATATCTGTGGATGTGTGCAGTGCAGAGAGATGATGGTGGGAGCCACGAAGGTGCACTGCTCAGACCTCCCACTGTGCAGAAGGCAGGTGGCTGATGGCCTCCAACTGCAGCCTCTTTGGGCTCCACTGCAGCATTTGCAGTGAGGATGTGCTCACCCTGAGCAGCCCCAGCGGATAACTGAGCAGGGTGGTGGTACCAGAGGTAGGCCATTTCTGTCCAATATGGGGCTCCCCTAATGGACAACCCTTACTGCTGAGTTCTGCATCAGCCTAGCTAGGATTTTCTCAGAGCTGCACTGCAGTCTGAAGCTCATCCTACCTAGTCTTCCTTTCTCCTCCCTCTCCTTTCCAGGTGTCAGACCAGCACCTAGGAATGAAGGCTGTCCTTGCCCACTCCTGCTTCCTCTTCCTTTTATCCATTGCAAGCCTTTCTCCCAATCAATCTCTTGAACTATAAATCCTTCTTGTCTGCTTCCCAGAGGCATTATAGCTAATCACCAAATTGTCACCACTTTTTGACACTATTCAACCTAGAAACAGCTTGTTTCTTACTCCTGCATAAGCTCAGCTCATTTAAGGAGCACGACCTCGCTCTGCTTTTCTGAGATGCTCCATGCTTCTGCTGAGTTACATTCTCCCTTTCTTCAACTAGCCCAAACAAAAACAAATACAAAAATTAAAAAACGAACCAAAAAAATCCCCACTAACTTTTTGACTACCAATGCTTCTGACAGTCTTTGGTCAGTGACCTTCAAGAATTATTAGGATTAGACAACCATTTGTTTGATTCCCAACTTTGCCACTTACCACCCAGTGAGATTTCCCTAGAACTAATTTATCTGCATGTAGTAGTGACCAAGAATCTCATAATATACTTTACTAAAGCCAAACCTAAGCTAAATGTATCTACTTCCCCTTAGATGGATCCCAAAACTATCTGGCCACTTCAGCCCTCCACCCACCATTCCCCATAGAAGAGAATATGTGTTAGAGGAATAGCTAGAAAGGAAAGCGAGAGTACTATTAAATGATTACAGTGAAAATATCTAACATTTGAGAATTTTACAAAAACTTATGACCACCTGAATACACTTCTGGGGCTCTTCCTAAAGGCCCTGAATATTAAGATTCATTATCTGCAATGTTAATTAGCTTTCTATATAAAAGAACTGATTATTTTATTCATCACAGTCTTTTTCAAGAAAAGGTGACTCTACTCTCTAGGTGTTTAGGCTTTGGGATGATAGATGCAAAGGACGCTTGGCTTTGGGGCTAAGAGAATTAGAGAGAGATTGAGAGAGAGATATTAACACAGACATTGACAGAGACAGAGACAGAGAGTCTTAGAAACTGAGAGAGCACTTACTTAGAACCTGGGAAGAGAGAAGCCTAAAGAGTATGTTTAGAAAACTTTGTTATATGATGTGTGGCCACTCCTTCAGTAATATCTACATCAATATTAAAAATTTTGCAATTTGATGTATTTGTATTTATTTGTTTATTAATATCATGGTGTTGTCCAAGTTGGCCTAGTTATATTCAGGTTCCACATGTGTGCATACATATAAGAAGAACAGAAATAATGACGAGAATATATTTCATGCTTACTTTGTGCAGGCACCATTAAAATAACTTCCAATATGTTGTTTCATTTAGTTCCCATAATTGTTAGAATTAGGTACTATTATTAACGCCATTTTACAAATGAGGAATTGAAACAAAGAGTTTTCCTAATGTGCCCAAGGTCACACAGCTATTAATTAGTGTGGCCAGTATTCAAATCCAGCCTGACTCTGGAGTCTGTATTACCCATATATTAGTGGGAAGAAGATATTTCTATATCTATGTGTTCATGTTAAGGGCTACCCTACTAATCTGCCCTAGTAAAGGGAAAAATATCACAAATTAAATGAAGCAGGGCAGATTATACTATTTCTTATATGAGTAGTTTGGTCTTTCTCTCCTCTAAATATAAATCTCAGCACTATGTCAAACACTATGTCAGGCCTTTGAAGACAAGATCTGAGTTTGAATTTTGGGTATGTTACTTAGTAGCCATATGAACTGCAGTGGGATATTATTTCATTGTTTTTAAAGGTAGGGATAATAGTACTTATTTTACAGTTTGTGTTTATGTTAAGATAATATATATGAAGATTTCCAGTGTATACATAAAAAAGGCTCAATATACTATAATTTACCTTCTTTCTTTATCAGGAAATTAGCTAACATCACTTTCCTAAGATACTATAAGGATTGAGGTTTGTTTATATCAATATTTATATTTCCTTAAACAATCTGCCTGACTACTAATAGATTGGATCTTTTTTGTAAACAATTTTCATATTGAGGTGATGAGGAAAGTATTGTGTAATAGAAAACAATTTGTGAGTATATTTAATATAGAATTTTCCCACTTGTGATTTCTGTGGATATATGAATAGCTTATTTCTCTCTTAAGAGTGAGCAATTTGATTTTTAGGTCTTCTCTACTCCTTAATTGAAGACCTATTGCTTTTTGTGCTGTTTCACCAAAACCATAAAAAAATGTCTTTTCAGTGATTATGATGTCTGTGGAAAATATTAATATTATCCCTTAACTCAAAAATACTTGGTATAAAGATCTTTCTTTATTTTTTTATGAATTCATTCCCTTTTATGAATGAGATTATAAAATTTTGTATCACTGTTCTAAATAGGCATTTTAACATGAAAAATATGCATAATTTGAGTTAGAAGTCTAATTTTAGGAAGCTCACAGCTTTGAAAATACTGTTTTCTTTAAAAAAATTATATTACTGCAAATATCAGAAAAATACAGCAAATTTTTTTTATGAATCAATAAAAAATAATTATTTATTGACATTTTACAAAATAAGATATCATTGCATTTAAAAACCAACAAATTTGGTTGCAAAAAATTAAGGATGCAATTTTATTTTTATGGACCTGTATTAAATACTGTCTAAATACTAAATCGATATTAAACATTGGTCTTATCTATTTTAATAACTTAGAAGTCTAGCGAAATCCTTGGATAAAAACAAAATGCAAACTCAAATTCATGTAACACATTACTTAACGGATATTCATTAAAAGAATATTGTAAGATTGTCCAAATAAAGATTTCAGTGCAAATTTTTGTTTGTTATTGATAAACAAAATAATATTTGATATCAAGGGAGCCTATAATTATAATTTATTTACTATAATTTAATTTATTTACTAGCTTTAAAAGGAAAAAGTAAGCAAGGCCAGCTATTACCAATTAAAAAAACAATTACATTTGTTATTTGGTTACATAAATTATGAAGATAAATGATCATTCCTCTTTGAGTGTAAGTGAGTAACCTACTGATGTAAGAAAATTCTCTCTTGGTCTCTCATGTTTCTAAGTATCTTACAAGTAGAGACACTGACAGCTTTTTTTTTGGGATTATCTTTCCAGAGTTGTTTGTACAGCAAATAGCCTTGGAAGATAGAGATAGTATTTTCCTCTGGGACAGAGGGCAGGTTTGTTTGTTGTCTACTATATAATAAAGATAATGTCTCTCTACCCAGCAAAGGTTGTATGCAGGTTTGCGTTCAGTCTTGTAAAAGATTATAGTGTCCAAAGCCAGTGAATTATGTGTTATAACATAACCCACTCTCTGTACAGGTGTCACTGGTCCTAGTCACATTGACCAGTGGCCACTGGAGCTCATAGAACTGATGCAAGGACATGAGGATACTCAAGCTATTGCTATTGTCGTGAGTAATAAACTTTCGTGTTCTCTGACCAAGGAATATTGTGTTTTCTGCACACCCATGAAAGCTGTGACAGTCGACCTTAGCCTGCAAGCAGGGTAAACTCTCAAGTCCTTCACAGTTTTTGACTCTATTACATTTTGTTCAAGGACTTAGGTACTGTCTGCCACATAGCAGTAAAACATTTTTATACACCCTAAATAACCAGGAACAAGTAACTGTGGTAAATTGTTGTGTGCGAAGACTTATAAGAACTCCTTAGGGAGTTATGAGAAATCATCTTTCCATTGGTTTGGAGTGGGCCAGTATTTCCCAGAACATTTAGAGTGTTTTCCAGCAGGAACTCAAAGGAAAGCTGACTCACAGCGGCTGAAAACGCAGGCTTGATATGAAATCTTCCCAAGCTGTGGCCTAGTGTGCAAAGATAAACTGGGCCAATCATGGTCTTTCTCTCAAGATTTTCAATGGGAACCGGAATCAGAGAGCAGCAGCTCAAAAGATGAAGACAGAGGTGCCATGAGAATCTGGCTGGAACTACGAAGATCTCAGGCAAGTCAAACTTTCTGGGAAGAAGGATGTGAGTAAATAGGAAGGAAGGAGAGCTACTCTATAAAGTTGAAAATTTAGCAAGAGGAGAAAAGTGCAAATGGACAGAGAGCAAGAGAGATATAATAAAGCCACGTGGCTTGCAAGACAGAAGATGGCTCATCCTTGGCACTGCTTGAACTGATTTCCAGCTTTAGTTTACGCTCCTGTGTGTCTTCCCACAGTGACACCTATTTCTCTTATAGAGCCTCAATGAATTTCAGTCCTTGCCACAACAAACCTCGAAAGAGAACATATACCAATTCTATTAGGTACTATGCTTTATTTTCAAATTAATTCTAAATCCTAAATAGGAAAAAAATACTGACTTGGTCATGGAAGATCATACATACATACTAAAAATAATATACTTGACTTACAATCAGTAACTCTCAAATGTGAATCATTAAGTATTTATGTATTTTTCCCAGATCTCAAACATTTAAAATAAGTGATTAAAAAGAATCTCCTATATATTTAAAAATTGTACAAAATATTTCCTCCATGTACATAAAAATGTTTCCAGCAGTCTTCTTTTTGATCTGATAACACAAAACAAAATGACATAAAAATCTATAATTAAAAGGTATTTTCATGGCTTGCTTGCTTGCTTGATTGATTGGTTTACTCACTCCTTCAACAAACATTTCTTAAGGTGCCTTTTATACACTGGGTTGTAGGAAAAATAAGAGGAATACACAAATAAGACTAAGACATAGGCTTTGCTTTCTGAAAGTACACAGTCTAGTGGGATAAACAGGGAGCAAAATATTACAATTATGTTTGTGGAAGCAGACAAGAGTCAGACTTATGGTAGGACTAGAATGGTGAACAATTTCTGGTGACACCTTTGACTCAGAACCCAAGACATACTATGTATTCTTTTTATTTATTATGTTCTATGAGAAAGGTATCACCAGGCATTGAGCAGTGTGGTGATCCTGACTTAGAGCCAGGGAAATCATCACACAGAAGTAACTACTAGAGCTGGATGTGAGAGTGGGTATTGTGAGCAAAGAATAGGGGAGGAAAGCAATCCAGGCATCAGAAAGGGACTGTGTCCTGCGTATGACTCAGCATTCATCCTTACTTCCTTCTATGTGCATTCTAGAACTACAGGGGACAGAAACCTAAAAACTATGTTTCCTAGACTTTCTGGCAGCCAAAGTCTGGATGCAAATTAGGTTATGCTAATTAGATGCATTTGTGCGAAATTTGGAATGTGGCTATGTGGTGGGAGTCTTTTTCTTGCTGCTACTTTAACTGGCAAATAATGCCACACAGATGTTAGAGTTTAAACGTAGTTTTAGCAACTAGACAATATTCCAATCTCAAGGTAGTTGTAGTCATTGCAAGAGCCAGAGTCATTGTCCCTGGGTCTAGTTTTCAGCCTCAAGTGTGTCATGGAGCTCGTTGGTCCAGCAGCAATCCCGTGACCCTCTCTGCTCCAGCCCTTCTAATCATTTTGTAAGCATTTCATTTCCTGTGATAGATCCCTTTTTGCTTGCAGTGCGTGTTTCCTATACTTGACTTTGGCTGATACAGCATGCTGAAAGGCAAGGAGATATATAAAAAAAATCCTGTTGTCAGGGAATGACCAGCTGCTAAGTGTATGTTAGAGCCAAAGACGGATAGTGGTAGAAAATACGATGAAAGAGTAAGGTTTGCAAAGATTTGCGAAGATTATAGACTTTGTCAGTTCTGTTTCTTCCAAACACTTGGCATCTAGTAGTTTTTCATTAAATATTTGCTGTATGGAATTGTATTTATAATCTTTAGAGTCTGGCCATTTGTCCTATAGGTAGTGGAGCTAGTGAGGTGAAGAAGTAGTGAAGGCTTTTAGGGAAAGGAGTAACAGGATGAGATTCGTGCTTCTCATTTATAATTCTCTGTGGATCACATGGGGAAGGAGGTAGAAGTGGCTGAGAATTGAAAAGTTGTCACGGATTGGTTTGTAGCTTATTAGGCTATTGAAAAAGCAGTTTATAAATTTGGTCACCTTTTATGCAAAGTTTATTATGTGATTTTAAATAGTGTAGTTTAAAATATTAATATCATACTTTCTGACATTGAGAATCTGATAGAATTTAAGAATATTCATCAAAATTATATATTTTTAAAACTATGAAGCAGAGGAACTTGTAAACTGCGTTGACATTATTGCCACACGGTGGCGCCAGTTTGGCTAGTAAATAGACATGGCTTCCATCCATGTTGAGTCACTATTGCGTGAATTTGTTTATGGGTCTCAGACTGTCCATGGGTGATTTGGGGATGTTAGGCTGTATTTCATCCTATGATATTATTATAACTTAAGATATTTTTATATCCTTTAACAGTGTCATCTGGAGGTCATTTATAGTGGTAGCATTACTGCAGTTACTGAAAAATGTACCTTAGATTTTGAAATGGAAGTGAGATGTAAGGAAATGCCAAGAAGTCCAAACGCTGCACAACATATTTGGCTAATTCATTAGAAGAGAAAACTTTAAAATAGTATACATAAGGTTGAGAAAATAAAAAGGAACTTTTAAGCAAAAAAGTGCTAAAATAGGTGGAGAGTTGTAACATCCAAGAACACACCTCTTGTAACTTACATTTATCTTTATGGAAAAATTAATTGAATTATGTAGATTTTAATATAAAAGTCTTTGGATAGTCCCTCCTTGAATAAAATTAAAACTGCCTACACATAAATCTGTTTTACCATTTATCACGTTATATTGGAAATATTTCCTCATATCTCTGTAACAAAGAACACTGTGTTCTTTACTCACCCATTTCATTTCCTCCTGGAGACAGAGATTCTATCTCCTCCCCACCTTCATGGTTAGGTCAGGGCCATGTGATGTATGCTACTAGGCTTGTAACTGCAAGTAAAAGCCTGAAAGCCTGTATACAGTGTTCCACATTTTATCTCCTTTTTATCCTTTTTTTTTTTTTAAAGACCACATGTTGAAGTTGGAGCCACTGGATAGAAAGAGCCAGAATCTCTGAGTCACTGCATGGAGCATTCTTCCCCTCAACAGCTCCTACCCCTGACCACATACACATCCATCTATATCAGGCTGTGATATAAATTGGAAATTAATCTTTGTTTTGTTAAGCTGGTGAGATTTTGACATTGCTACAAAATTAAAATCACTTTTTTTTTAGGACTAAAATAAAAAAATAGGTTTTATTCATTTACATTGCTGGAACCTTGCTAAAAACATTTGAAATTCAAAACAAATACTATTTATGGTTCTTCCTTTTAAATCAATCACTTGATCTTTTGTGAGCATTTATCACAGCATATATCACAGAATAATGCAAAAAAGGATGAGCTATCTAAACATCACTGTGCAGATTTTATCCCGGTTTTTGTTTGTTTGTTTTTGTATGTGGGTTTTTGCAGAAAATATCAGATAATGTTATAACTCAGACTCTTGAATAGGGGAGGTTGGGAAGGGAAGTTAGGATGGAAGGAAAGCAAAGGGAAAGAAATACATCCTAATGAATACCAGGACTCAGGACATATTCTCGTCCATTGGATATATACCAAGAACGTAGATTATCAACCAGGAGTCATACCACTTCTCTCTCAAGTCAGTATATTAGAAATAAGTTTTATGTTTATCAAAAGGAGAAATGGTTTGGAAAAGTCGAGAGTCTGTCAATCTGTTTCACTAGATTCCATGCACTCCTTGAGGTCAGAAGAATTGTTTATTTGTCTCTTTTCTACTGTAATATCTGGGACAATGTCTAGCATATGTTAAGTACTCAATGTATATTGAACAAATGAATGAATAAGTATTTTAGACAAGAGATAATATAATAGACACTTTTAACTTAGGCAATGGTAGAAGGAAGTATAACTATTTAAAGATATTTTCAGTTTAAAAATTATTTTAAAAGAGAATTTTACTTTTTAAAATATTTAAAATTATAGAATACTTTTAAAAATATTTACTTAAAATATAATATTTAAAATAATATTCTTTTGAGAACAAACTATATTTTTAAAATATAAAACTTTTAAATACGTAGTAAATAATGTGTCAGTATTCACATAATTTTTTAGCTTTTTAGTGAATATATCTGGGATTTTTATGAAGTAAAAAGTAATAAGTGATTAAATTTATTTTCATGCATAACTTGTAGAATAAGTTTAATTAATTTAATTTTTTAATTTTTTATATTTTTTCAGTTTAATTAATTTTAACTCATGGCTGGGTACAGTGGCTCACACCTGTATTCCTAGAACTATGGAAGGCCAATGTGGGTAGATCACTTGAGGCCAGAGTTTGAGACCAGCCTGAGCAAGAGCAAGATCTTGTCTCTACCAAAAATAGAAAAATTAGCCAGGCATGGTGGCAGGCATACCTGTAGTCCCTGCTACTCAGGAGGCTAAGGCAGATGATCACTTGAGCCCAGGAGGGTGAGGTTGCGGTGGGATATGATTATGCCACTGTACTCTAGCCTGGGTCACAGAGCAAGACTCTTTGTCAAAAAAAATTTAACTTATGATGCCATATGTTGTAACTTAGTTAAAGTTAATTCTCTTCACAGCTCTCTTTGTTTAAAAATTCTTTTTCTTACATTAAAATACTTTAATTTTTTGAGCAATTTTAAATTTACAGAAAGTAAATTTAACAGTTATTTTTAAACAGAAACTATAGAAAATTCACGTGTACATCCCCATTCCCTACAGTTTCCTCTCTTATCAATATCTTCCATTAGTCTGGTACATTTGTTATAACTGGCGAACCATTATTGATACATTATTATAAAGTTCATAGTTTATATTAAGGTTTACTCTTTGTGTTGGACTGTGTATTGTGCTGTAAATGTCTAAGGACATGTTTCCATCATAACAGTATTATACAGAACAGCGTCACTGCCCTAAAATCCCACCTGCTCTGCCTGTTTATTCCTCCTTCACTTTCCCTGCATCCCTGGCCACCACTGTCTCCATAGTTTCTCCTTTTCCATCATGTCATGTAGGTGGAATTATACAGTATGTAGCCTTTTCAGATTGGTTTCTTTCATTTAGAAATATGCATTTAAAGTCCTTTCAGGTCTTTTTCATGGCTTAATAGCTCATTTCTTTTTATTTTTGAATAATATTCCATTGAATGGATGTATCATCATTTATTTACCCACTCACCCATGTGTAGGACATTTTGGTTGCTTCCATGTGTTATCAGTTATGAATAAAGCTTCCATAAATATATATGTGCAGGTTTTTACATATTTATTGATTCATTAGGGTAAATACTAAGGAGTGCAATTGTTAGGTAATATAGTATGAGTATGTTTAGTTTTACAAGAAACTGCCCAGCTATTTTCAAAATTGGCTGTACCATTTTGCATTCCTACCAGCAATAGATGAGAGTTCCTGTTGCTCCACATGCTCCCCAGCATTTGGTGTTGTCAGTCTTGAATTTTAGCCATTCCAGTGTTAAGGTATATGGTGGTTCTTCTTAAATTATTGTTTCATGGCACTTTATTTGCCATCTGTTTTCAGGCAAAAGTCTTCCTTATTACATATGAAAGTGGAAGAAAATAGTAGAGAATTGGGGTTTACATCTGAGAATCCAGGACTAATGTATTTGAGTCTTGGATCACCTTTGGGTCTTAGACTCAACTTTGATTTATGCATCAAGAGGAGACTTCAGGTGAAGAACGTGCCTCTAAGAATCAGAATTTTGTACAATATGCTTCATCCTTCGCTGACTCCAGCATTTTCTGGCTGACATCCCAGAGCAGGTGAAACTTCTGTGATAAGTGAGTAAAATGACACTGTGCCCCTGGAGAAATAAGAGACAGTCCCAACCCTGGAACTGATGGCCCCAGTCTTGACTTGAAAGTAGTTTCACCCCTGCTTGTGAATTTAAGCTTGTTATAGAATGAACAGGTGGAAAACTGACATGAGCAGCTGGTATAAAACTCCTTTAGAAGCACTGAGTTTTTCACCCTTATCCTGACAGTTATGAAATCTGACAGAAAGATAACATAATAGTCGCAGAATGGCTGAATGATAGGACCCGTGTACAAAGCTAATGGCACTGACATAATTGCTTATTGCAGAGTGCCAGAGATCTGTTAACATTCTGAAATGATTATCAGGTGCTGAGTAAGATCTTTAAAGGTGCTGAGAATGGATAAGCTAAATTCCTCATGAGAGAAGCACATTTTGCCTTTGTTCACACCTCCCTTTTAGCAGCAGGCTTCAGGATGACTGCTCTAACTCTGACTGTTGTATGTAAATATTATCTAAAGGATAAAAGCTAAAAGTTTATATAATTCAAAAGAATCTCAAACTCCCCACTAAGGATGCTGGGAGGATGGTAGGGAGAGTTGGTAGTAGAAAAAGTTTTATTATATACCTGGATCATATTCCGGAAAAACTTATTTTTCAAATGGAAAGCCAAGGTAAACCTGGCTGACAGACAGACTGACAATATTATGCTAGTACTCAAAGGCAATTTATTTGCTAAATATATTACAGTGTAGCATTATGGTGACTGAAAAAGTTTAAAATTTGTCCAAAGGGGTGAAAAATTTGCTTTTATATGTTTTAGTATTATAAAGAAATTATTGTTCCTTCTCACTGCTATTCTAACCATAAGTTACACATAACTTGTGTAGTACCAGACCTAAATGTCATTACTGCATGCTCCTTTACTTCAGGTCATGTGCTAAGAGTAGGAAAGTCAGCACATATTTGAATAAATATGTTTATAGAAAGCAAGGAGTAGATAAGTTTCAGCTTTATTTCAAAATAATAACTAGTTATTAAAACTATCATTAAAACTATTTCTATTAAATAATAGTTTATGAAGCTATTATTTAAACTATTTTTTAGACACCAGAAACAGATTTATTAGCATCTAATCATTAGTGACATAGTGTAGATACTTGTCTGTCATCCTTTCCCTTCATTGATTCACATCATGTAAAACCGATCAAAGTCAAGCAACTGTGGTAAATTGTATTATCCTTTCTTCAACAAGTATTCAATCTTCTCTTCTCCTGCTACTGAAATAAATGTACTTTCCTATCCCATCAATATTGAGCTTCATCATATGACTTGTTTTGGACAATGGAATGTAGGTGGAAGTGGCACTTTGACAATTCTTGACTTTAAAAGACAAAAGACATTAGCAGTTGCCAGTGATTTGTTCCCAGCACACCTGAATCCAGCTCACAGCCCGAGCACAGTGGCAGCACAAAACGGCAGTAGCTAGTAACAATCAATGCGAAGATATAAGTATTAATATTTGTAATATAAATCACTGAGATTTTGAGATTTTTTTTGTTATGGAGAATAATCTACCTACAGCTGACAAATAGAGATATTGATACCTAGAAGTAAAGTGTTTTTCACAATAACAACAAAGAATTGGAATGGTCTAGTACTAGCTTGGGGCTGGGTGGTGTATGGTAAGAAAATTTACAGGAATCTGGAAAGATGACAACCTATGTTAAGTAATAAGCAAGTGTTTGTCTAAAATTTTAAATGCCTTTAAATACGTTTGTATATTTGAGAGGCTAAGCATATATTTAATGTATTTGGTGTTTGAAGTCATTTGCTATGTCTGTGAAGCTAACACAAGATGCTCTGTGGTATGTGGGCACATGTAAGTGAAAGAATTATAGTGGGTGTATATGGACATAATGGGTGAGGTGCGCACTACCTGAGGGTTGGACACGCTTGAAGCTCTGGCAAAGCGGGGTGGAGGAGGGGTGGCAGGGGCGATATATGTATCCTCAACAATACTTGTACCCCCATAATAATAAAAAAAATAAAATAAAATAAAAGAATTATAATGGTAAAAGGGAAATATACAAGAATGATTCTCTGTAGAAGATTGAAACAGGACCCATATCTCTCAGCACTCACAAAAATTAATTCAAGATGGATAACAGACTTAAATCTAAGACATGAAACCATAAGAAACCTAGAATAAAATGTTGGGAAAACTCTTACAGACATAGGCCTACACAAAGAATTTACGAAGAAGACCCTAAAGGTAATCACAGCAACAACAAAAATTAACAAATGAGACTTGATTAATTAAAAAGCTTCTGCACAACCAAGGAAACAATCAACAGTGCAAACAGACAACCTACAGAATGGGAGAAAATATTTGCAAACTATATATCCGATAAAGGGCTAATAACCAAAATCTACAAAGAACTCAGGCAAATAAACAAGAAAAAAATCAAACAACTCCATTAAAAAGTGGGCAAAAGACATGAACAGAAGCTTTTCAGAAGAAGATAGACTAATGGCCAATAAACATACGAAAAATGCTCAACATCACTAATCATCACAGAAATGCAAATCAAAACCACAATGAGATATCACCTACGCCCAGTGAGAATAGTTTTTATCAAAAAGTCCTGAAACAACTGATGCTGATGTGGGTATGTGGATGTGGAGAGAAAGGAACACTTATACACTGTTCATGAGACTGCAAACTACTGTGTTTTCCCGAAAATAAGACTGGGTCTTATATTTATTTTTCCTCAAGAAGGCACCCTAGGGCTTATTTTCAGGGGA
>CAUYPO010068617.1:0-15628 GCA_963574435.1 Cheirogaleus major | reverse complement strand
TAATTTCTTTCTATATTTTTAGTAGAGATGGGGTCTCGCTCTTGCTCAGGCTGGTTTCGAACTCCTGAGCTCAAACGATCCGCCCACCTCGGCCTCCCAGAGAGCTAGGATTACAGGCGTGAGCCACCGCGCCCGGCCCTTGTCTGGCCATTCTTTAGCCATGAGCGCACTAAGAAAAACCTGACAAAACTATAGCAATATTAACACCAGACAGGATAGACTTGAAGACAAAATATCATTGAATGCTAAAAAGAATAATTCACCTGCAAGGTATAATAATTATAAGCTTATATGTACCAAATAACAGATCTTTAAAATTTATAATGTAAAAATTGACAAAACTACCAAGATGAAGTGATAGAGGGATATTTTCAATATATCTCTGTCAGTAATTGATCATGTATATAAAAAAATTAGTGTATAGAAGATTAGATAACCCAGTTAATTCAAATGACTGTGTATATGTATAAATATGTATTTATATATATACTGTGTATATGTATGTACACACATATACACACACACACTGTAATCTGTTTTAGAGAATACATATTATTTTCAAGCATACATGGATCATTTATTTTAAAAAATTGATTATATATTAGACCATAAAGATACTACATTCTCTGATCATAATGCAAATAAATTAGAAACAAGTATAAAAAGATAACCATAGGAATGAATGAGTGAAACATGGGTATAACTATAGATCTATCAGAAAATGCTGGAAAAAGTTCACCAAAATACTATGAATAACTTTATACCAATGACTTTTAAAACTAGATGAATGGATTATTTCCTAGGGAAAAATATAAGTTTCTAAAGCTAACTCAAGAACTAAAGAAGCATCTGAAAAGACAAATAACTATTAAAGAATGTAATGGCTTTGTAATTTTGTCAGTTTAGGTAGGCTGAATTACCTTTCTCAGAATTCCCTTTCTTGTACGTTTCTGGTTAGGATGGGCCACAAGGAAGATTCTTGAAAGATTTGGAAGGCAAAAGGAAAGCAGTAGCCATTTTGTAGATCAAATATGCTGTTGCTGATTTGGTGATTCACCTTATTGGTATGAAGCAGCAGCTAGGCCTTTTATTGGTTTACCTTTCCCTTTATCTTGTCAGCTTCCCTGATTTCCAGACTGTGTACATATGTTTAGCTCAATGACAAGGGCCTTGGCTTCTACAGGACAACTCCATCACCAAGGTCAGAGACAATAAGAATGCACACAGGCTTCAGTTCATTCTTTTGGGCTGCCACCTTGTGCTTGTGGGTTTCAGCCTGCCTGTAATCTTCCTTCCTATCTGCCCAGTAGACTCTGAGCTCTAGCATCAGATATGGAGATTGCAGCCTTACAGGGACTGCTTAACCAGCTCCTATATTTGCATAAGCCACTTCTACTGGTTATCTGTCTGCCTACCTACATATCTATATCTCCTATTGGCTCTGCCTTTGGTTTAACCCTGATGAATACAGAATTTGATACTGACAGTGGTTCCAGAAGAACAGAATCTTAAGGATGAATGCTTCAAATTGGTTCTGGGTTTTCTGGAATTGGTTCCCTAATCTGATATATTTAAAGGCACTAAAATAACCCTGTTTCTGGTGACAAAGATGGTGCTTGTAGTCTGTTACATAAAGTGGCAAAGCAGTTATCAAATTATCACCTTTAGATAATTGTAATAAAGTACCTATGGCAGGCAAGACTCTAGGAGAACAATTATTTACTAACTTAGAACATTTTCATCAAAATAATGAATATAATAGGTTGGTTGGCTGGTTGCTGAAGAACTTGGGGAAAGAAAATGATCATCTCAGGACTTAAATTCTTAGCTCAAGGCCTTTATAAAGGACCTGAATGTTTCTATGACTACCCTGAAAGAAACTCTTATGTCCACAAGGCTGAGATTTCTGAAAGCCAAACTCAGAGTCTAATCCTGTGAATGGTTGAATGACAATGCAAATTGAATTCCCAACCTCATAGAGTCTCTTGTTCAAGTGAGGACACTGATTGGGAAGGCATCCTCAAAATTGGAATGGGGACCTACCAGCAGATTCTGATTCACATCTTCTTTGTCAGGGGAAGCAGCCCTTCCACCCCTGCCTAGGGAGGTTAGTCTTCCCCATTTTAGGCCTGAAGGACATTAACGCCCTCTCCTGAGGTACTTGCCTTGCAAGGCACTGCTGATCTTTCTCAGGACCTACCCCCACACTTTCTGTCTATTTGGATATGCTAATCTGACCTTATATGGAAGATCAGAAATGCTTGAAGGAATAAAGAGCATTGAAATGGTAAATGTGTGGGTAAAATCTAAATGAATAATGACCTATTATAAAAGTTAAAATATACAGAGACTAAATTATAACAATAGTACAAAAGTTGAGAGAATAAATGGAGTTAAAGTGTTCTAAGGTCATTTTATTGTTCAGAAACATGGTAAATAGAACAATTAACACGAGATTTTTATAAGTCAAGAATGCATGTTGTAATCTTTAGGAAAACTGGTTTAAAAATAGTAATTGTATGTAATTTCCAATCTATAGAGAAAAATGGAATAATAATATGTATATTTTTTAAAGACACGGGGTCTCCCTTTGTGGCCCAGGCTGGAGTGCAGTGGTGCATGGTGTGACCATAGCTCACTGCAGCCTTAAACTCCTAGACTCAGCAATCCTCCTTCCTCAGCCTCCTGAGTTGCTGGAACTACAGGTAGACACCACCATAGAATAATAATAATTTTAAAAGAAGTTGATAAAAGGGAAAAAGGAACATAGAAGAGATAAACCAAACAGTAATATGGTAGACTTAAACCCCAATGTAATAATTATTACATTCAGTATAAATTGATTAATTGCCTTCAGTGGGGAAAAAATCAGTTGTGATGCTTTGGACATTAAATTTTAGGGTAGTTTATAATGTGGCAAAAACTAAATGGTAAGGAAATTGATATCTACAAGTGAACTGCTTTCCTAATAAAAGCTGTAATATTTGTCACTAGCTTTGGAACAAGGCGTTATGGCAGAGACTGGAAAGGCAGTGAAAGGCTAGAACAGCAAAGGCTAGAAAATTAGCTAGGAAACTGCTATAGAAGGCTACAAAAAATGGTTACACGTTATGTGATTTTGAAACAATTTTCAAAGTGTAGTCTACAGTAACATGAAAGATGAAAGATGAAAAAGATTCATAATGAACTTTGGATTTGACTAAAGAGATCTCTAGGCAAAATATTGAAAGTGACAACTGGTCAGTCCTAGTTGTCCATAATAAAGTATAAGAAAAGAGAGGTGAATTTGTTTATCAATTCCAGTAGTCTCATGGCAGAATCTTTGGGGTTTTCTAGATATAAGATCATATCGTCAGCAAAGAGCAATAGTTTGAAATCTTCTGCCCCCATTTGAATGCCCTTGATTTCCTTCTCTTGTCTCACTGCTCTGGCTAGGACTTCCAGCACTATGTTGAAGAGAAGCAGTGACAGAGGGCAAACTTGTCTGGTTCTAGTTCTAAGTGACACTGCTTTCAATTTTTCTCCATTCAGTATGATGTTGGCTGTGGGCTTGTCATATATGGTTTTTATCATTTTAGGTAAGTCCCATCTATGCCTATTTTATTAAGTGTTCTTAACATAAAAGGGTGCGAAATTTTGTCGAATGCATTTTGTGCATCTATTAAGAGGATCATATGGTCTTTGTTTTTCTATTTATGTGGTGAATTACATTTATAGATTTGTGTATGTTGAACCATCTCTGCATCTCTGGGATGATTGTGATGGATTATTTTTTTATAAGCACCTGAATTCAGTTTGCTAGGATTTTGTTGAGAATTTTTGCATCTATGTTCATAAGAGATATTAGTCTATAGTTTTATTTTTTTGTTGCATCCTTTCCTGATTTTGGTATCAGGGTGATGTTGGCTTCATAAAACATGTTGGGGAGGATTCCTTCCTTCTTAATGTTGTGCAGTAATTTCTGCAGGATAGACACCATTTCTTCTTTGTAGGTCTGGCAAAATTTAGGTGTGAAACCATCTGGTTCAAGACTTTTTTTAGGATGGTTTTTTATTGGTGCTTCAATTTCAGTACTTGATATTGGTCTGTTCAGGAATTATAATTTTATTATTATATAATTATCTATAATGCAAAGAAGTCCATTCTCTAATATTGAATTATTTAAAGTATATGGATCTTCAATTAACTTTGAAAATTTTGTTGATTTCACCAATTTTATGTTTCATCAAAATGACAACACTTAAAAACTTAAGGTAGTAATTTGAAAAAATAGCTAATTTGTTATAAATAAAAGTCAATATTTCCTTTTTATTTTTTTCTTAATGTTTCTTCCATAAAAAACAACCTTATAGTCTGGGTGTGGTGACTCACATCTGTAATCTTAGCATTTTGGGAGGCCAAGACTGGAGGATTGCTTGAGGCCAGGAGTTTGAGACCAGACTGAGTGAGAACCTGTCTCTTCAAAAAATAGAAAAATTAGCCAAGTACAGTGCTGCATGCCTATAGTACTGCCTACTCAGGAGGCTGAGGCAGGAGGATGGCTTGAGCCCAGGAATTTGAGGTTGCAATGAGCTATGATCATGCCACTGTACTCTACCTCCTGGTAACAGAGTGAGAACCTGTCTCAAAAAAAAAAAAGAATTCTTATAGCAATGTTGACATGTTCCAGTTCAAATGTAATAATAGAATGTCATTTGTTGTATCAAATTATGAGAGATTTGCAAGTTTGAATCTTGGTCAATTTTGGCAAAAATATAGTTATTCATTTTAGAATCTTCAAAATAAACAGAAAATATTTTATTGTATATTTTTATCTCTCTGATGATATTGCCCTATTATCATATCAGGAATCATAAAGGGTTACAATGCACCTTAAAATAATAAAATTTTGAATGGCCACTAATTGAAAGGCAGAAGTTACTTTCTATTATTTTATTGTATTTTTCTCTTTATTATGACTCTGAATTTCTGTGAGATATGATGATAATATTTTGTTAATATTTGAGAAATTAATATTTAATAATATTAGTAGATTAGGTTATGAAGTTAAAATTGTTTAAAATGTAATCTAATTTCTTCTATAAGGCAAGTCTGCTAAAATAAATGGGTTGAATTCTGCCTCCATTTGGTTACATTTACTATCCATAGATCAATCATGAATTCATTCCTGACTCTATTAAACAATCTTGAGGTTTAAAACTTGAGAACACTTTTTTCTTTTGAAAAAATTTTGCATATATTCATTAAGAACCTTCCCTATGCTGTTCCACATATTGATGTTACATCAGTAAAAAAGACCCAAATCTCTGCACTCATGGGGATTTTATTTTATCTGAAAGTAAAAACTTCCATAGATTTTTTTTTCATTTAATTTGTGTGATTTTTTCCCGCACAGAAATGGTCTATAACAATCTACAAAATAAATATTCTCAATCTCAGGGTTTCTTCTTTTAATATTTGCTTTAATAAACTAATAGTTTTTCTTTTTCAATCTGAGTAAAATAATTATTTTTCCCTATATGTTTACTATTTTTTTAAAAACTGTAGAAGATTAATTACACCCATCTCCTCATACCCTGTGTTGAGGCACATTTTGGTTTTTAATCTTTTCTCATAAATCCATCAACCTCAATTCTATAATCATTCTCATTACTTCTCCCTGAACTCTAACCAGTTTTTCTACATACTTCTAATAATGACAACCTTAGAAATAAGTTCCATAATCCAGGCGTGATCTCAAAATACTCCTGCAGACAGACGCTGTCATTCTCATATTTTATGACATAAGTTTTTTTGCCAAAGGAAGAAGGTTCCTTTACTTCTAGTCCATTTTATATTTTGGTTGATCACATTTTAGGCCATGAAACAAGTTTCAGCAAATTTTAAAAAATCAAAATCATACCATGTATCTTCTCAGACCACTGTGGAATAAAACTGGAAATCAATTCCAAGAGAAACATTCAAATCTACACAAATCTATGGAAATTAAACAACCTGCCACTGAATGTTCCTTGAGTCAATGATGAAATTCAGGCCAGAGCAACAAGGCAAGAGAAAAAAATAAAGGGCATCCAAATCAGGAAAAAGGAGGTCAAGCTATCCCTGTTTGCTAATGATATAATCTTGTATCTAGAAAACACTAAAGACTTCACCAAAAGACTGCTAGATTTGATAAATAAATTCAGCCAATTCTCAGGTTATAAATCAATGTATGCAAATCAGTAGCATTTCTATATACTAATAACAGTCCAGTGGGGTTTCAAATCAAGGACTCAATACCATTCACAATAGCCGCAAAGAAAAGAAAATACCTAGTAATATACTTAACAAAGGAGGTTGAAGATAGCTGCAAGAACTACAAAACACTGATGAAAGAAATCGCAGATGACATAAACAAATGGAAAAACATCTCCTGCTCATGAATTGGTAGAATCAATATCATTAAAATGTCTGTACTGCAAAAAGTAACTTACAGATCCAATGCAATACGCATCCAAATACCAGCATAATATTTTACAGATATAGAAAAAATAATCCTAAGCTTCATTTGGAAACAAAAAAGAGCATGAATAGCCAAAGCAATCTTAAGTAAAAAGAACAAATCTGGAGGCATCATATTACCTGACATCAAATTATACCACAAGGCTACAGTAACCAAAACAGCATGGTGATGTTATAAAAGTAGAGACATAGATCAATGGAACAGAATACAGAATCCAGAAATAAAACCATCTACCTACAACCAACTGAACTTCAACAAGCAGACAACAATATACATTGGGGAAAGGAAGCCCTATTCAATAAATGCTGGTAGGAAAACTGGGGAGCCACATGGAGAAGAATGAAATATGATTCTTAAATCTCACCATATACAAAAATTAGTTCAAGACGGATAAAAGAGAAATGTAAGTCATGAAATGATAGAAATTCTAGAAGAAAATGTAGGAAAAACTCTATTTTGGACATTGGCCTAGGCAAAGACTTTATGACTAAGACCGCAAAGGCAAATATAACAACAACAAAAATAAATAAATAAATGGGACTTAATTAAATTAAAAACTTCTGCACAAAGGAAATAATTAACAGAGTGAATAGACAAACTATAGCATGGGAGAAAATATTTGCAAACTATTCATCCCACAAGGGGCTGACATCCAGAATTTACAAAAAACTCAAACAAATCTGCAAGAAACAAACAGCCCCATTAAAATATAGGCAAATGACATATCAGAATTTTTTGGAAAGAAGATAGACAAATGGCCAACAAACATATGAAAAAATGCTCAATATCACTACTCATCGGGGAAATGTAAATTAAAACTATAATGAGATACTACTTTACCCCTATCAGAATGACCATTATTGGCTGGCATGGTGGCTCACACAGCTAGATTGCTGTAATCCTAGCAGTCTGGTATGCCAAAATGGGAGGATCACTTGAGGATAGGAGTTCAAGACCAGCCTGAGCAAGAATGAGAACCTTTCTCTACAAAAAAATAGAAAAAATGAGCTGGGCATGGCAGCACATGCCTATAGTCCCAGCTACTCATGAGGCTGAGGCAGGAGAATTGCTTGAGCCTAGGAGTATGAGGTTGCAGTGAGCTGTGATGAGACTACTACCCTCCAGTCTAGGTGACAGAGCAAGACTCTGTCTCAGAAAAAAAAAAAGAATGACCATTATTAAAAAGCCAAAAACAATAGATGCTGATATCAATGCAGAGAGAAAGAATGTTTATATACTGTTGGTGGGACTGAAAATTAGTATAGCCTGTGTAGAAAACCATATTGGAAATTCTTCAAAGAAATAAACCATTTGACCCAGCAATTCCACTGCTGAGTATCTACCTGAAGTAAAAGAAGTCATTTGACCAAAACAAAACAAAACAAAACAAAACACCTGCACTCAAATGTTTATCACAGCACAATTCACATTTGCAAAGATGTGCCCAACCTAAGTGCCCATCAATTCATGAGTGAATAAAGAAAATGTAGTATGTATATACACCATGGAGTATTACTCAGCCATAAAAAGGAATGAAATAATGTTTGCAGCAATTAGGAACTGGAGACTATTACCCTGAGGAAAGTATCTCAGGAATGGAAAAAAACCACCACTTGTTCTCACTAATAAGTGAGAGCCAAATGATGGGTACAAACAGGCACAAAGAGATATAAAGGACATTGGAAACCAAGATGGGGGAGGATGGGATGGGAAGTGTGAAATAAAAACTTACCTATTGGGTACAATGAACACTATTCTGGTGACAGGCACATTAAAAGCCCTGACATATACAAGTATCCATGTAACAAAAACACTTGTATCCTTTTAATATTTTTAAACAAAATAAATAAATAGTAAATTTGGGGGCTCCAAATGGCTTTGATCTGGGCTTTTCTCTTCTTTTTCCTTAGCACTATTATTTTCTATGACTTCAAATATCATTCACAGGATGATCACTTCCAAATTTGCATCTCTTCCACAAACCCCTCCCTGTATAACAATGATAAAAATAAAAGGAGAAAACAGAGGGAAAAGTTCTTAAAACTTCTTGCGCGCTCACTATATTCTAACCACCTTTCTAGATAATTTATTAAATTAGTCTCAAAACAGTTATGATAAAGGTGCTATTATAACTTTTATTTTATAGATGAAAGAATTGACATAGAGGTGAGTAATATTCTCTGAATTGGTTTCCCCATAAATAGTGATATACTTTTTAAAATGAATTTATCCAAAGAACGGTCACCTTTGAGAAATACAAATTATTTTCTTGACAGTAGTAATGCAATAGTTTCCTTTGTCTGTTAGGCCAAACTCTAAAATTCTCAACATTGCCTAAAGGACCCTGGGTGCACCATGAGAGCATTATGGGAGCACCATGAGGGAAGGACTTTTTGTCTCTGGTTTACTCTTATATTCCCAGAGCCTAGAATAACATCTGACCTCTTCCTGATTCTAAACATTCTGACCCTTTTGTGCGTCCCTATTTTGAATTCCCCTTTTGAATTTCTGTCTACTTATCCTTTGTGTTTCAGCCACTTTCCTCTTTCAGTTCTTGAAACAAGGAAGCTCTTCCAGATTCAGACCTTTTAATATTCTGTCTATTCTTCTAGACAGCTTTTTATTCCTATCATTGTTACTTGAGTCAGACTCATCCATTAGCAGTCAGTTTTATTGTCACTTTTAGAGAAGCCTGGTACTGTGCAAAGGCCTGCCTGTACCCGTTGCAGAGGTGGATCCTGTTCATTTCTTCCCAACTCCAGGTGTAATGACATCACAGAATTATCTTTAAATTGACCAATAGGGGTATTTATACCACAGAAACAGGCAAATGCTATAAATCAGGACTCACTGCCTTTCCTGCTGCCAAGAGCCTATTGCTAAATGTCTACTGAGAAACCACTGAGAAAGCTTTTCCTAATTCTCTCAATGAAGATTGGTCATTTGTTATTCACTTAATACAATTGTAAGTATATAATCATTCTATGATAATTTTAAATATCATTAAGTATCCCCCATTAAAGCACATGAATTTCATCTTTTGTGTTTATTATTATGTCCCTAGTAACTACAACAGTATCTGACATTAATTAAATATTTATGGAATGCAAAAGTGAATTATTTCCTTATCTCTAGAAATTACTACACTTAAACTTTAAGAAGGTTATTACAGAATAGTTAGTACATGAGTTAACTATTGCTACATGTCAAATTACCACAAATTTAGCAGTTTAAAATAACATACACTTATTATCTCAGAATTTTGGTGAATTCATAGTCCAGACACAGCTTAGCTGAATCTTCTGCTTAGGATCCCACAAAACTGCAATCTGAAGTTTCATTTAGAGGTTTTATGGGAAGAATTTACTTCCAAGCTCATTCAGTTTGTTTACAGAATTCATTTCCTTGTGGTCGTAGTACTTCAGGCCCTGGCTTCTTTCTGTTTGTCAGCTAGAAACCCCTCCTCAGCAACTGGAGGTCTCCTGTAATTCCTAGAGGCCACCTGTGTTGCTTACCACCTGAGCATTACCCCTGTGGTCCCAAATTTCATCAAGGAAGTAAGAAGAGTCTCTGGAGTGAGTCTGCTATCAAGATAGAGTCTCATATATTGTAAGGTTATCACAGGGGTGGCATTCCATTGGCTTTGCTGATGCAATTGGTTAGAAGCAGTCACAGATTCTGCCTGCACTAAAGGGGAGGGGATCACACAAAGGTGTGAACACCTGGAGGCAAAGATCATGGGGAGAATAATAAAGAGTTTATTTACTTAGGAAATATAAAAAAGCTCATTATAGATTGTACCTAATTACATAATAAATGGGTATAAAATTAGATGTGAACATGTAAAAATGTCCTAAATACCAACTATAACAGAGCTACCTTTAAGACTACTTGATTACTAGTTCTTTTAACAACCATAATGGACATACCTCATTAGTTTGGTTTGGTTTCCGTTCAATGAATAGAAATTTAACTCAAATCTCAGTTATATGTAAAAGATAGTGCTTTTTAATAGAATTACTATTAGATTCAAGAACCCAATATAAAAACCTTATTTTTCATTTGTAAGGCCCTTCTATTGTATTAATAAAAGGTTGCCAGCAACTAAAAGCTATCGACTGTAAAGATGTTTAGCCATATTGAAGATACATTATCGTCTTGATCTTAATTTTCCTGGTCTATAAAAGATAATATGAACATCTGAAGGTAAGAAATTTGACAGGAGATGTTTGCCTTATTCATTTTAAACTGTGTCCCCTGTGCTTATCTGCATTAGGTGCTCAGAAGTATTTGCTACATGTTTGTTCAAATGTATTCAAACCCTAGTTCCTTTGCTCCATCATCAACCCTTCAACCTTGCCTGTCTCAAACAAAGATCATGAGCAAACATAAGAAGTCAAGAAGAAAAAAAGTAAAATAAAGTAGAAAACAATACTTTCTTGTCTTGATTAGACTTTACTAAATATCTATCTTATGTTTACTTTAAAATGACAAAAATAATATCCACTTTTTCTTACACCAGAGTAATCACAAAATATAGCCTATCTATTTAAAATTCAGTATAGAACACTTTATAATATTCTTCTAAATTCAATTTTTACCTGTTTCAGCAATTATATTTCTAGAAAAATATAGCACAAAACACTCATTCTGTTCCACCCCACCTATGCCAAGTAAATATTGCACCTTATCGGAATTGGCAAGAGCTGAAAGCAATGAACTATTTTGTAGTGAATACTTATTCAAACAACAAAAAGAAAAAAAAATAACAATTCCTGCAGTTCATATCAGTCAAGTGAAAACAATTTGTAATAAGAAATGAGAAACTTGTACATGATATGTTTTAAATCACTTTGCCAAACTCTGCTAACATCTGCCATGACTGCTAGGTATTCATGAAATTTTCATTTGCTTGAGTAAGTTGATAACCACATGGTAATGAGTCTGTCAACTGATAATGCTATATTGATCAGGCAGATGAAAGAGCCTCTGCTTTCCAAAACTCAATTGCCATGTTTGCTTTCCATGGTTGAATTACAAGGGAACATGTTTCATTTGTGATTTTTCTCAAGCTGAACTTCATAGCTTGTGATATAATTGTGAAGAAAGACATTGTTTAAAAAAGCCCTTAAAGGGCTATTTTTAAGCTGCAACTTCTGCATTTCAGACAAGGTGTTGAGTTTCGTGTCCATGACTGGAGGTTATTACAAAGAAATACTTTCTGCTTCAGTGTGGACATTTCAATTCCATTCATCCAACCTAGTGAGTTCTTACTGTGTGCAGGCGATTGCGGGAAACGCCAGTGTTGCTGGACACAGGTTTGCTTGCCTGCCACCAGAGAACCAGACATGAGAGGTGAGTGTTGGTGAAATAATAGTGGTTTATCCAAGTGCTGGCAGTCAGAGGAGATGGCAGACTATTGTCTCAAAGACCATCTCATCTCTGCTTACCAAGCAACTTATAAAGGGAAGGGGTAAAGGAGGTTGGTGGCAGAAAGCAAGCTTTGTGCAAGTCATCATGACTTGCTGGATGGTTATCAGCAAACAATAGGTCATCTGGTGGAGCTTGTCATCAGCTGTCCGCTGTTGGCCCATTCCAATTCTTGCTCTGTTTTTCCTCAAGGTCATTTTCTAATCTTGTGCTGGGCAGCTGTGTAAGCAAGCAGCAGGTTAATTCTAAACTGTTAAAACAGAACAAACCAAAAGCATACTGACAGCAAATGGCTTCCCTTTACCTAGGCTGGCCTTGTAGTCTGAATGGCCCCTGGGGTGCGCTTACACCAGGGGATCTAAAATAGATCTGTACAGAATCTTCCTAAGGGAATTTCTCTTGTGGCGAGTGAGACAAATACACAATTTCTGTAAGGGAGGAAGAACTGATTTCTACATGAGTGCCTGATGCTGCTCATAGAATCAGTAATTTCTCTAAGAAAGTCATTTCAATGTAAACTTCTGAACACATAATCAAATTCTTATAAAATTACCAACTCAAGGCAATTTTCTAATCTATGAAAAAAAAAGTATTATTGTTAGGTAGACAGCTAGGCCTCTCCGAGCCCTCCTGGGAACAAGGTGGGCAACTTTCATACCTGGGAGAGAAGGGATTGTCCTACCAATCTGCGAATCAGAACTTAGCATACCAATTGCATAAGAATGCAGAGGACTCTCTAGCCCACCAGCCAAGCAGCATAGGTATGATAGAGTCTGGAAGGTGACTAAGGACAACCTAAGACTAATTATCATGTCATTAGCTCAAATCTACATTGTGATTCACCCTCCCAAATGGGCTTTCAGAGAGGCTTATGGGAGATCTACATGTGCAGTAAGACTCAGGTCACATAACTCCCAACTGTCTATCAAAGTAGCTCCATGATGACATTTCTACCATGGGGAGGTCCCTATGTGGACATTATACAACAAGACCCAGACCATAACTAAGCTCTCTTTTGCTTGACAAGGGGTCCAGTCATTATCTGTGGCATATGTATCTTACTTTGTAAACCTATATCTTTTTCTTGCTCTATAATCCTATCTTGCTCCCCCCCAATAGACTTCACCTTGTGCTTGCCTTACTTTGGAGTGTCTGGTCATTCTTCGGCCGAGAGCACACCAAGAACTGAGAACACAGAATGAGATTGCCAAACCCAACATTGCTGAGGGGAAATTAATAGAGCAGCTTTTCCAGGGACTAGTATTGTGCAATGCAAATGTTCCTTTGTCCTATTTTGTTAAATTTGGCTATTTCTCCTGAAATATGAGATTGCTACTTTCTTAATGTTAACTTAAATAATAAGTGACAGAATATGAGTCACATTCCATCCAGGTTTATTAAGCCAAGATTTTTAGGACACACCCAGGAAAAGCACAGCCCACACAGTACCTGCTGTGGACTGGGCTCTCCAAAGGAGAGGCTGAGAACTTTCACATTTAAAGGAAAATGGGGTGCACAGGAAAAAGGGAGGGGTGAAGCAGGTGAGCAGTCAGGTAACTGATGGTATTCTTGTGAAGTGATATTTGGCGCTGAGTAAGTCTATATAAGAGAAGATGAACATTCAGAAAAAGAAGACAGAGGAAATAGTCAATGTTGTGATCTTCTCAGGGTAGGTAGAAGAGGGATCATATGTCTTCCCTGGTTTGCATCTGTGGAGATAAACTTGTAATGGACATGTAAGAGTTTATTTAGGCTACAGTCCTAAGGTTATATAATTGACATGCATTCATTTTGTAAGGGATGTATAACTTGAAGGGTTTTTTTTTAAGGATGAAGGAAATAAGAAATATTTGACCCCAAAATACATTTCTTTGACAGATTTCGAGATAGCTGCCAGCAAACAGGAATAATGCTACAAAGCTGTGTAGATGGGGAGGCTGGAGGAGAAATTTGCATCTATAGAGAATCTTTGTTAAATTCAGCCAGACCCTGCCCATTTGATCAGGGACAGGTTTGCTGAGAGTCTGACATCCTTAAAGACTTGAATAAAAACATTTCCCTGAGGACTGTTTTCCTGAGGCTTATCTACATAACAAGACCACTGTGCCAGCCAGGCTTCCTTTCTCCCTCCCATACCTTATCCACCCAAAAAAGCCCTGTTTAGTCATTTTCTAAGTCCCTTCATTTTTTAAAAGAGGACCCCTGTACCTCAGCGGGAAGAGGATGGCAGTGCTTGTGTGACTCAGTTCTCAGGCTCAGTTCTCCCTTTTGGCACAGTAAATTTGGGGGGGGATCCTAAGATTTTTATTTTTCATTTACATCTCCCCCTGTTCTTCAAAATCTTTTGGAGAAAGCATTTTTGCAGAAAAAGGAGTCTGGTCATGAGTTTGATTTGACCCCTCATCACTAGGAAAGCTCATTCCTAGGGAGTCGTGTCGCATGTTGCTAGGAAGGCTGATTCCTAGAAAGTCACATGATCAAGCAGAAGGAAAGAAAAAAAGGAGGGTGGGGATTTAGGAAAGAAAATAGAGGACCAAGGCTGAATTACTACAACAAAAGGAAGAAGTAATCTTGAGAACCAATTCAGGCTCTGTGACTGCCTCTTCAATGACAGCAATTCTTTGGGCAACCATTACTCGGACTCTTTCAGTTGCAGGCTGGCCCAGCTGCATACAGATACTATAACATCACTGTAGGCAGAAGCATGATAGAACACAAACTATTATTATCATCACTATCATGAGTAATAGCATTTGCCACCAAGTTCCCCAGGACCAAAACCAACTGCTCAACCAGTTGGTTAGTGAGGATTTTGGATCTGAAAGGTTTGGGATTTCATGTCAGTCATTAACTGAGTAATGTTACTTCACTCACCTGGGATATAAACACAGTGTTTGTCTTTAATGATGGCACATGTCCTCCCTTGGGTTGCAGTAAGTATGTCTGAGGTCATACAATTTTGTAGCACATCTTTTCTCATGTGACTTCATTATTTAATAGGGAGATGCTCATGTGACTGTCATTAAGAGTCTTTGGGGTATAATTTTTTAATGCCTCTATCTGCCATATGATGTTTTCAGTACCTATTTGTGGTATGAAGAGAGAGGTTAGATGATCGTACCCATGGAACACAGACCATATCCAGCAAGATTGTAAATGAAGAAGATTTGTAAGAGAAATAAGGGTCTGAAAAAGGGTGAGGGGTTTTAACTTTTAAAACCTTGTATTGCTGCTTAAGGGGAGCCAGGGGTGATGATTCTTTAAGATGAGAGTCTGGCACCCTCCTCATTTGCCAGCAAATTAATAAGTTTTTCATTCCTTTTCCTCAAACCACTTATTTTCATTCTTCATTCACTTCAAGGGCAAGTACTGAAATTTAGGTAACAGTAGTGTTCTAGGTAGTGCTACAGAAAGAGAATACAATTGTTATTTTTGACTGCAATAACTCTATCATAAATTTTAGAGACTGGTATAAAGTTTATTTTTGTTCTTTAAACTTTTAGGAGGCACTAAAAAATGAATGCCAGCAATTATTAAGTAGTGTAGATTTCTTTTCTTTTCTTTCTTTTTTTTTTTTTTTTTTGAGACAGAGTCTCACTCTGTTGCCCAGGCTAGAGTGCCATGGCATCAGCCTAGCTCACAGCAACCTCAAACTCCTGGGCTCAAGCGATCCTCCTGCCTCAGCCTCCCGAGTAG
>CAUYPO010068616.1:0-36800 GCA_963574435.1 Cheirogaleus major | reverse complement strand
TTCTGGAACATCATCATAACTCTCCAAACCCCGAATTCCATCCTGAATGTCTTGCGACTCTATTTCCTTTAGAACCATTGGCCCCAATCTCTCATGTCGAGCAATAGAGCTCTCATGGGGCAGATGAGAAGGGCTGCTCGTTTTCTTTACTGCTCCGCAACGAAATGCATGGGTTGTGCAGATACGCTGCGTAGCCACGCCCATCACTAGGTCTTATTTTCGGGGTAGGGCTTATATTGCCCAAATGCTTAAAAATCCTGCTAGGGCTTATTTTATAGGTAGGTCTTATTTTCGGGGAAACACGGTAGGTGTGAATTTATCCATTCCCTACTCCCCACTCCCACCTGTCCGACATCCAGTGAATGTTACTTCTATATGTGCATATAACTGGAGCATCTTGAAATACCAGACTTCAGGAAAACTATCAAAGTTTAGGGTCCCATCAAAAGGAGCAAATAGCCAACTAGAAAGGGCTTTATCCTGATACTAAAATTGGTCCCTTTTGGAAAATGATAAGGAACCAATTCATTATTTTGAAAATTGAGTAATAATAGAGGGCAAGAACAAGCATTTATTCTGTCTCTCCTACACAAACCATACCCCAGGGTAACCAAATAGTGGATGAGGGGACATTTCTTTTTATAGAAGTATTCTAGCTAATGAATAGAGAAGAATGATAGATTTCGAACATCACCATTTGGCAATCCTAATGAGGGGATAGGCCCAGGCAGTGAGCATAACTGTTCTGTATATGACAGAAAGAGAGAAAAGCAGACCATATGTTCCTGGAAGACCACACCACCGCCTCTAGAATTCAAATAGCGATTTGCAGACAAAATCAAAGAGGGTGGCACATGTTAGACTATGCCATGGGGCGCATTCAGCAAAATCCAAGGTGCAGAAAACGCTATAGGACCTTGTTTAAACAAATAAATTGAAAAGAAAAAAGACGGAAGGAGGGAGAACCTATAGACTAAAAGAGACTTAAGAGGTATATCAAACAATCACACTGGGTGGGTCTTAGTTGGATTCTGATTCAAGCTTGCAAAACACAATTGGAAATTTGAACACCAGCTATTAGATAATGCTAAGGGGATTGTTATATTTATGAGTGTATTATATTTTATGAGTGCAATAATGGTATGATAATTATATTTAAAAATGGGGCTTTATCTTTTAGAGATGCAAACTGAAATAGATACGGATGAAATGATGCAACATCTATATGTAGGACTGGCTTCAAAATAATGCAGGGTATTTGGGGGAGAGATACGAGGTTGGCCATGAGTTAGTAACTGTTGAACCTGTGTGACGGTAGATGGGAACGCGTTACTCTAGTCTGTCCTGTCTGTCTACTTTAGGGGATGTTTGAAATTCCCCATAAGAAGTGAAAACAGATAAAAGAAAAAGAAAGAAAGAAGGGAGGGAGGAAAGAAAGATGGAAAGAATGAGGAAAAGAAGGAGAAGAGGAAGGGAAGGAGGGAAGGAGAAAGGAAAGGGAGGAGAAACATTTTGTTTTGGGTGCGTTAAGTTTGCGGTGCTGATTTGATACCCAGACAGAGATGTTGAACGGGTGGTTGAGTGTGGAGGACTGAAGTTCAGGAGAGTATTAAGGCAGAGACAAAAATTAAGCAGTTCTAGATTTATAAATGTATTAAAATCATGGAACTGGATGAGATCACCTTAAAATGAGTATAAATAAGAGAAAAGAGACATTATAGACTAAATACTGGGGATATCCAAAATTGAGAGGTGTCAGGAAGGGAGGACGGTGTGTCATCAAGGAGGGGGCATGTCACCTGTGACAAATGCTGCATGAGGTCCAGCGGATGCAGCTGAGAATTGACCATGGCATTTGGCAGAGGGCAGGTACCTGGACCAGAGAAGTTTGGAAGAGTCACGGGTAGAAACCCAAGTGGTGTGGATTCCAGATGGCAGAGGAAGGAGAAAGAAGCAGTGAGCACAGCTGAGTCTTCAGAGGAGTTTTGCAATAAAGACCAGCAGAGAAATGAGATAGAGGTGTGAGTGGGATGTGAGACTAATGGGTTATCTATTTATTTATTTATGTTTACAATGGGGGAATTGCAGCATGCTTTATTCTGATGAGAATGACCCAGGATGGGGGGGGGGAGAGAGGGAGAGAGAGGGAAATGATACTGTAGGAGGATCACCCAGTGGGCCTAAAACAGGTTCATGATCAGGTCAACTCATGCATTTGGTGTTATGACACGCGTATTTTGTGTCAGAGGCCTGACCATCACCCCCATCGTCTCCCCAAGGACCTCATGAAAGTGCTCATATGGCCCATTCTGCAGCTCTGTCCACAGTGAGGGGACAGAGCTGGGCCTAGGCTGCTTCCTGAGACCCTGTGCCAGCCCAGGCTGAACGTATTTCTTGGGCAGCTTGCACATGTTCTCAGCAGATCCCTCACTCCCACTCGCTGGGTGCCACAGAGAAGCAACCAGTGATTTCCGGGTCCAGTAGGAGCATGTGTCCACTGTTCCCAGCAGAATCCTGATAACTCAGGCTGTGCCCTTGCTGTGCCACTCCCTGTAGCTGTCCAAGACTGAGGATGAAATGATGAGATAAGGCCAGACCACACAGACCACACATGGGGAAGGGCCCCTAGAGAGCCTGCAGTCGGTACTAGGGTCTGCGCTGAGGCCAGGCTCTGCTGGGCGGGAAGTCTAGATGCTGCCTCTGGGTCTGAGGATGAGGCCGGAGGCGAGGCTGGCATCAGAGCTGGGACCGGAGTGGGTGCTGGATGGAGCAGCCACAGAGCACTGGCTCCTACGGTTGCTTGATCAGCCCACTCTCTTCCCCATAAACATTTCCCTGTGTTGTTTCATATTATTTCCATGTTAGTAATAATAACAAGCCTGGTAGACCCTTGGGTACCAATCACAAAGATCACGTTGGTTATGTCAGCCTTCTCGTGTCTGCCTGTGGCTCCTCTAAACACACGTGTCTCCTTCAGCACACAGAATGGAGCTCTGGGTGGCTTCCCCCAGCCACGTCCCACACCCACACCCCACAGGGAGGGGCCCTCCATGCAAAGTGTGGAGCAGTCACTCCAAGCTCCCATACCCTGCTGTGAGCTCTGGTTTAGGTAACCGGGCAGCTCTTCCTTCCCCCAGGTGGCCTGGACCCTAGCACAGCCTCTTCAGGTGCCTCATGGCACAGTGGGAAGTGTCTTGGATGGAGGGTCCAGGCAGCTACAGTGTATTTCAAGCTCTGCACAAACAGATTCGGGCCTCCTTTCCTCAGGTTCAACACATTTTATGTTCCAGGCACTGGATGCGGTGGTGACAAAAGAAAATTCCTGCCTGCATAAAACATACATTCTAGCGGGGAGACAGACATTAGGCAAACTAAACTGAATATATACTATGCCAGGCAGGGACAAGGTCTATGAAGAGAAATAAAGCAGGGTGGGGAGTGGAGGAGGTGGGCAGAGAGTGTGTGTGTGTGAGTGATTTTACATTAGGGCTTCAGGGAAGGCTCCGTGATGCATGATGAACAAGTACTTTAGCAGAGACCTGAGGAGAACTACCCGTGATTACCTGGGGAGAGCCTGCCAGGCAGAAGGAACGACAGGTGCAAAGGCCCTGAGGATGAGCACATTTAGTGTCCCAAGGACCACCGGGGCCCCGTGTGGCTGCAAGGGAGTGACCCAAGGAGAAGTGGGCAGGCTGTGTAGCCCCACAGGTTGTTGTCAGGACTCTGGCTGTCACGTTCAGGCACATGGGAAACACCTTTGGGTAGAGTGTGGGGGGGAGCGTTGAGAATAGGAGCAACATGTTTATTTTTATTTTTTTATTTTATTTTATTACTATTTTTTGAGACAGAGTCTCACTCTGTTGCCTGGGCTAGAGTGCTGTGGCGTCAGCCTAGCTCACAGCAACTTCAAACTCCTGGGCTCAAGTGATCCTCTTGCCTCAGCCTTCCGAGTAGCTGGGACTACAGGCATGCGCCACCATGCGTGGCTAATTTTTTCTATATATTTTTAGTTGGCCAATTAATTTATTTCTATTTTTAATAGAAATGGGGTCTCGCCCTTGCTCAGGCTGGTCTCAAACTCCTGAGCTCAAACGATCTGCCCGTGTCAGCCTCCCACAGTGCTAGGATTACAGGCGTGAGCCACCACTCCTGGCCAGGAATAACATGTTTAAAAGAATCTCTTGGGTGCTGTGTCCTGTGTGAACAATAGGCTGGGGGTGGGGGGGCAAGGACAGAAGCTGGAAGTCCAGTTAAGAAGCTATTGCAATGATCTGGGTGAAAGATACTGGTGCTTTGGAGGAGCTGTTAGAAGGGGTCAGATCCTGGATAATTTTTGAAAGTCAGGCAAGGTTTGCTGGTAGATCGCATGTGCAGAAGAGAGAAAGGAGTCGAGCATAATGTCATTGTCATTAGAGCTGTTCACAGATATTTTGGTTGTTGTCTTTTTGGGGCACATAGTAGGTTTGCATTTCCCATCCTCTTTTAAGTTAGGTATGGTCATATGACTTGCTTTGGACAACAAACATAAGCAGAAGAGGTGTACGTGACTTTCGGGCAGAAACATTTACTTGCAAGTGCAAAATCCCACAATGTGCCCCTTCCCCTGTCTCAAAAAATGTGAAAACGTTTAGTCAAGAAGAAGGCTTGTCAGCTTGAGTGCCTACGTGAACCTGGGGAGAGGAGCCTCCTACCGACTCAGAGTGCACAGAACAAAACATAAATGTCTGTTGTGTTAAGACCCTGAGCTTTGGGGGTTCTTTGTAACTGCAGGATCACCTAGTTTATATTGACAAATCCAGGTAACAGTATGAAAGGATTTGTTCTGAGCAGCTGGAGGATTAGGGTTTTCATTTCTTGAGATGGGAAAGGGTGTGGGAGCAACAGGTTTGTGGGGAGGGGTTGGAAGTTGATTTGGGACCTGCTAAGTTTGGAGATATTAGGAGATATTAGGCATCCAAGTGCACGTGTTGGATGTATGGGTCTGAAGTTCAGAGGCGAGGTCAGGTTGGAAACGTGCATTTGGGAGCTTTAAGCATGAAGCCAGGCAAACTCATGCTGGGGAATGTTGTGCAGGGAGAGATGTGTGCCGGTAGCCTCGGCCTCATGAGTGAAGGGATTCAGCTGCCTGGAAGGTTGCTAATGGGTCACCTAAGACGAGGACTCTTAATGAACCCTTGGACTTGCAGTGTGGTGTGATTAGTGACCTCAAGAGCAGTCATCGTGGAGTTGTAAGAATGAAACTGATTGAAGTGGGTTCAAGAAAGAACCAGAAGAGAGAAAGTGGACTCTGAGTATAAATAATTCTTGAAGAGGGTTGATGTCATAGAATGGTGGGGGTGGGAGATTTGGGGTCAAGGAAGTTTTTTTAATGTAGGACACACATATGTTTATGAGAATGATTCAGTAGAAAGACAAAAAATTGTTCACATATATGAGAGAGGGACCAGCTGACGAAGTGATGTCCTTGGGTAGGCACAAGGATGGGACTCGGTGCACCAGCTGAGGGGCTGCACCTAGAGGCACAAAGTGCCCCTCCTTCCCAGCAGGAGGCAAGGCAGAGCCACGAGCACAGACTCACGTGCCTTGATGTGGTGCTGGGAGCCTGGGGTCTGTTCTAGATGATGGATAAGGCTTTTCTCAGGTCTAAAATTGTCTTATCTAAAAAAAACAAAACAAAACACTTTTCATTATCATCTTGTCTCTAGCAGATCCAGACAGTCTTTGTGTATCATTGACTTAACCTACTGAGTGGGTTTTGTCTCCAGAGCCCACCGTAGACCGTGGGTGGCTCCCTCAGCCCAGGCCTGCGGGAGAGCCGGCGCTGAGCAGCTGGCCAACTGGAGTTTGAATCCAGCTCGAATCCATCCGACTCTTGGTAGATACCTGTTTGGGGGTCGAGTGGAGAAGGACTTAAGCTGTTTTTCCCATTTGTAAAATCTGGATAATATTTGTACTATCCCATGGGCCCTTTTAGAGGACTAAAATAAATAATGAGCGTTAAGTGCTCAGCACTTTCCTGGCACATACGCTGTCGAGCCGTCGTTGTTTTCACCTATCCTCACTGCTGCGTTTCAGGGTGAGCTTTCTATAGCAGGTCTCTGTGTTAGAACCTCTGAAGCTCCTCGCTGCCCTCCCGATCAGGTTCGAACTACTCACCTGTCAAAAGGCCTTGGCAGTCTGGCCCCAGACTCCTTTTCCGGCCCATGTCCCAGCACTGCTCTTCCAGGTTCCTTGCATTGCAGGCGCAGAACTCGCCATTCTCCACCCCATGTCCTTCCTTTTCACTTCTGCGATTTTACAGAGAATAGACCGCCCTCCCCCCACTCCCTCCACCCGGAGCCCAGCGAAACCCTGCCAGTCTTTCAGATGTGATGTAAGTAGTGTTTTCCTGGGTGCTCCCTGACCTCCTCTGGGCACCTCTGGTCCCGGGAAGTTTGCCTGTCTGTGCTCCCGCCATGCGCTCTTTCAGAGCGGGGCCCCGAGTTAATTCCTTTCTTCATTTTTGGTGCCTTGAACAGCACCCGGCACTGATAAACGCCATAAGGATTGACTGCGTTAGTTATTCCTTCCTTTGTACCCATCTCTTTCCCAGCCCTTAGCGTTGCGCATGGCGTTGTACGTGGATGGCCTGTCTTCTCCATCACGCCGTGAGCGCGGTGGGAGATCAGACGTTATCTGTATTTCTCCTCTCGTCACCAGAGCCAATCATCACCCAGGACCGGCTCTGGAAGATTTTAATGGATAGAACAGAACGAACGGACCCCGTCACCTCCCCAAAGCCCCGTGGCTCGCGCAAATCTGGAGGGGGCCTCCAGGTGGCGCCCGCCGCTCGGAGGTGCGGGAAGCCTGGCGCTGGGCGCGCAGCAGCTCGGGCAGGTGCCCCCGGGCCGGTACTGCCGCAGCCACCCTGCGCGCAGCCCCGCCAGGCAGTGGTCCCCGGGGAGGAGGAGGCGGGGACCGCGGGACTGACGCGTCGTCTCCTCCTGGCGGGCGCGAAGCCTGCGTCAGGCGTGCTGTCTCCTTCCGGCGCTCTTGGGCCTCCTCGCACTTGTTTTAGGAATGTTAATTGGGGAGGCGGAGGGGGCTGCCACCTTCCGGTGCCCCTTGGGCGACATCTAAGCCGCAGGTGCTAGCTGGTGAAGAAGTCAGCTCTCTGCTGGAGACTGTGACAGCTGCAACACGCGCACACGCAAAATATTATCTGTCATAATAATAATAACAGCAAGTGCGTGGCATGTCCAGCACTATTCTATATATATTAGTTCAAAGGTTCATTATAAGATAGCAAAAATTAAAAATTTCCATTTTATAGTGAGGAAACTTTGGTGCAGGGGTCGGGTAACTTGGCCAAGACGGACCATGAGCAATGGCGCGGCAAGGGGAGAATGGGCAGGATTTCGCCGTGCTCCGGGTGGGGCATGGGCGTGGGGGGCGGTCGATCGTCTGTAAAATCGTAGTACTGAAAAGGAAGAGGAGTGCGCAGACTCCTCTTTGTGCAGCCTGCCTCCCTCTCACTGTTCAGCCAGCCAGCACTCAGCCAACTAGACACCATTTATTAAGCACCTACTGTGTGCCAAGCACCTTGCTTCGTGCTGCGGATGAGCAGCTGAGGGATAGTTCTTCGAGTCTCCCTTCCAGGAGCTTACATGCTGTCAAGGAAGACCAAAGTGTGAAGATGGCGATGTGCCAAGTGGCAATGACCGACAGAGTCCTGGGTGCCCAGGGGAGGAGCTTGCCTGATCCTCCACTAAGCTCTGATTTCTGAGGCCGCCGCCCCGCCTTTCCATCTGTTCCCTCTCGGCAATGCTCAGCCTCTCCAGCTCCCTGTCCTGGCTCAATCTCACTTCTACCTCCACTCCAATTCCTGTGTCTGTAAGACCTGCAGAGGCTAGACTCTCTCCTGTTCTTCCAATACATCAGTCCTCTGCCAGCTTTGCCTCCTTCTCCACCCATCCTAGAAGCCATCTAGGCTGACCACTTGAACCACTCTCTTGCTGGCCCCTTAACTTTCTGTCTCCTTGTAAACACCTGCTGTGGAATCTCCCAGGCTAGATCTGCTCTCTCTACGCTCCTGTACCTGGGATGCTTGGCGCTGCCGCAGGGATCCACACAGTTGGCAGGTGGGTGCCAGACAGGGCCAGCTACATGATGTGCAGGGCCCACTGTAAAATGAACATGCGGGGCCCTTGTTCAAACATTTTAAGAATTTCAAGTTGGTGACACCAGACAGCACTTAAAGCAAGTTCAGGGCCCTTTTCTTAGCATGGGACCTGTGTGACTGCACAAGTCACAGCCCCCTGAAGCCCAGCACCAAGTCATATGTATGACATGGCCCCCACCTTCCCAGAGCCTTCAGGGCTCTGATCACTCTGGTGCCTCAGACCTGTGTCTCCCCTGTCCTCCCTAGTGGCCAGTTGCTTGGACCTCATAACATCCCGGTCCCGGAGAACATTCCCTCCAGCTTCACTTGCATATGATAGGCTTTCTTGAGTGGAGGAGAAAGACTGGAGTTCCCACCAGTGTGCGAGCCATGTGCACCATGTGGTGTGGCAGACAAAGACCGAGAACCTCTGTCTTCAGCAATCCCCTTGGAGGTTGGTGTCCTTAGCTGCACGTGGGACTGGATCTAGATGTCAAGGGGAAAGACAGGATGGAGAAGGAACCAGCAAGCAGGCTCCTTCTGGCTCTGACTGATTAGGCACTTCGCACGTGTCCCTGGATCTAATCCTCTAGGGGCCTTTTATCTTCCCTGTTTCATAGTTTTAGAGATGAGGAAACAAGCCGAAAAAGGTTAAGCATCTTGCTTAAAGCCACATGGCTAGTAACCAGTGGCAGCAGGCTTGAAGGCTAGGCTGGTGTGAGGGCAAAGCTTACCTGCTTTTCTCCTTAAATCTCACTTTCCTAAGGAGCAGAGTGAGGTCTTGATACTTATTACCTAACCAAAGCCAACCCTTCCTGCTGTCCTCTCTCCTCCACCACCATCACACTGATTATCTTCTGGGGAAATTTAATCTCATCCTTAAAATCTGCCAAGTGGACACTTCTATTCACTGATAATAAAAAAAATACCCAGCTTTTCTGGAAGAAAAAATCTCTTGGCTGTTCTCTGACAATCCATTCTCAGTTGAACCTCACCTTTCTGTCTCTCTGGGAAGGAGAGGGAGGGTATTCCGTCCCACTCTGTTCAGCACTTGCCCCTGGCCCCCCTGCTCCCTGGGCATCTCCAGTCACTCCTTCCCCTATTTGAACTTTTCCACCTGCCTGGTCCTGGCCCCAACAGTGCCACCTGTTGTCCTGTCTTACTTCTTACCTCTTGCTGCTTCTTTTCATGCTTCCGCCACTGCCTCTACCAAGGCAGGAGCTAGTGGTATTTAGGAGACACTTGGAAATGAGATCACTGACTGATACTTGATGTTTTTAAGGAATTTTTATTATCAAGGTGTGGTAAAGGTATTGAAATTATATTTTTTAAAAATAATCATTTTTAAAAGGTATCTCTTGAAATATTAATTGATAAAAACAAATTCTATTTGAGATTTGCCTCAAAATAATATTGAAGGGGAGAACAGCTGGGAGTTCATGTTTGCTAAACCTTGGTGATGGGTACACGGAGGTTCATGGTACTATTTTACCTATTTTTTCATTTGTCTAAATTTCTCCATAATAAAAAGGTTTTAAAATATTAGGCATTAAAATGAAGGACAGTAAACGCAAGAGCCCTGTGTGCATGAGAGTAGGGATAGGGTGGACAGAGCTGGGAAGAGGCCTAAAATTGATGAGTTCAACTAGCCAAGTAACATCATATTTCTGTTTTCCTAGAATTAATTTGTAACCAGCTGCAGCTCCCTCCTCTCTGCCCTGTCCCCACGGCCATCAGCCCCAACTAGGAGGCTGTTGTCCATCTCTGGGGCCCACGTCCTCTACCACAGCTTGCTGGAATCCTGGGGCCTTTGCAGGCCTGACTGTGTCCTGCGGCTTCTATCTAAGGAAGCTGTGCCCTGGCAGCATCCATGGCTGTGGCTGCTCTTGCCCTCTCTGCCGTGGGAGCCTGCTGCTGAGTCTGGCCCTTGACCTTGGCTTCTGCTACTTCCTGCCCAGGCAGAAGGGTGCTTCCCTGGGCTGGGGCTGCAAAAGGAGGCTGGCTCCATGGTGACCCCCTTCCTTCTGGGCTCTGCTCTGCCCAGGTGGCCTCTTTTGTTCTCTTAGGCTATAGCCCTGGGCTGTGATTTTATCATAGAAGCCCTGCCCTGGCCCTGGCTCTCATCCCATAGGAGAAGAAGTTCATGGGCCATGTCTATGTGCCAACTGGGAGCAGTCCTCCCTTTAGACCTGCAGTCCCCAACCCCTAGGCTGTGGACTAGTACCAGTTTGTGACCTGTTAGGAACCGGGCCACACAGTAGGAGGTGAGTGGTGGGTGAGTGAAGCTTCATCTGTATTTACAGCCACTCCCCATTGCTCGCATCACTGCCTGAGCTCTGTCTCCTGTCAGATCAGCGGCAGCATTAGATTCTGCATTATGGTTAGTTGTATAATTATTTCATTATATATTACAATGTAATAATGATAGAAATAAAGTACACAATAAATGTAATATACTGGAATCATCCCTGAACCATCCCCCCAGCCTCCCCACCCACCCAGTCTGTGAAAAAATTGTCTTCCATGAAACCAGTCCCTGGTGCCAAAAAGGTTGGGGACCACTGCTTTAGACCATGCTTAGGTACTTAGGGCCCAGAAGTCCCTGTCCAAATGCCCCAGCCTCTTCCAGGGCTGCATGAGCCTCTTTTTACCTGTCCTGTCTGTGGCGAGCTAGCCGAGGCCTCAGGGGTAGCTGAAGGAGGCTGTAACTTGTCAACCTTTGGACAGAGTTTGGACATGTGGGTTGAGGTGTTTGTTCAGTGCCTGCTGGTGGAGTTGGGGCTGGGAAGACAAGGCAGGGGTGCTGCCCAACAGCCTCCACTTATACTTTTGCAAACGTTAGGGACAGGTGTAGGTCTGGGGTCCATTGGAAAAGGGAAAAATACGATTCCTTCCTTCCTCCTGAATCCCCCTTTTCCCTGCACTTCCTTTCTTCTAGAGTGGATTGAAAGGCTTTTTCTAGAAAACACACCAGCCAGCAAATGAACAAAAAACAACACCCTGCACTATACATACCAACAGGCCCAGCCCACACACCCAGAAATTGAGCACTCAGCAGGCACCCTGCCCACATGCTTCCAAAGGGGTATTCTTAAGAGGGTTTTTGGGTAGGGCTAGCTTTTGAAGGGACAAGCGGGAATGGATATTTGCCTCAGACTGGTAGGGACAAAGAATATCATGGAAGAAGAGCCCAGTGGAAGTGAGCCTGGTTGGCTCACTTGGTGGCTGTCAGCTTGAAGGATTCTTCTTCTAGGACAAGAGTGTCTGACCTATCGTTCACTGCAGAACATCCTCTTCAAACATAAGCTAAGCTGGAGACCCAACATGAGAAACAGATGTTAGTGGTGCTATTCTGGCTACAACAGGGCTGGGGGCAGGGTTACGGGTGACCTGCCCACTTGTGCCCAAGGAACAAGTCCAAAATGTCCAGATCTAGGGAAATGCACAGGTTTGATGAGGGCAGCACAAGTCAGGGTGCATTAGACTGTTTCAGACCCAAGGAGCATGAGCTCAGGGACAAAGCAAAAGCAAAGGACACCATTGCTGGATGCTTGGGACAGTTTCTCATTCTCATGTGGCAGTGCCGGCACGCACAGGCAGCTACCCTATGTTACTGTTATCTGCCTTTAAACAAGATAATGTAAGAGCTCCTTGTACAGTGTAAAGAACTGAGTAAACATGCCATGGTTTCCACCAGTGAAAGGTGTGGGTGTTGGGCCTGGCTGTTCTATCTCAGGGCCTATAATCACCATCTCGTTCAGACTTCCTGTGCTGGTTATGAAGCTGATGTCTCTCAGCTCGGACACACTCATCTGTACTCTACTCTGTGATTCTGGAGCCAGGACTCTGCAAACCACAGTTCTCTGTGGCCACCTGGCACCATGCTGGGCTCTGTCAGTAAGGGGGGATTTCATGTCCACAGGAGGGAACAAGCACTTGCTGCCTCTTGTCCCTGTGAGCACCACCCCAGCAATGACTCTTCACCTTGCTGTGACAATTCATCCCAATAGCAATTTGTTCCAGTTTCCAACATTTTTCTTTTTCTTTTTTTTTGAGACAAAGTCTCACTCTGTTGCCTGGGCTAGAGTGCTGTGGCATCAGCCTAACTCACAGCAACCTCAAACTCCTGGGCTTAAGTGATCCTCCTGCCTCAGCCTTCCATGCAGTTGGGACTACAGGTGTGTGCCACTATGCCTGGCTAATTTTTCTATTTTTAGTAGAGATGGTGTCTTGCTCTTTTTCAGGGTGGTCTCTAACTCCTGAGCTCAAGCAATCCTCCCACCTAGCAATCCTCTGAGTGCTAGGATTACAGGTGTGAGCCACAGTGCCTGGCCTACAACTTTTTTTAATACTCTCAGTTCTAGCCTCAGAGATACTAGGCACTCACCCCTCCTTGTACATCTGGGTCTCAGCTCTTCCAAGCTTCTAAGTTATAAAATCCCCAATATCTTCGCTTTGTTCTTCAGCCCCAAAGGTGGAGCTTCTTCCTGCAGTTACTGTCACTATGTTTACCTTGATATTCCCTTCTTGCCTTTTCAGCCTCCACGACCTGCTTACCCAGTTGCCTAGATTGAATTCTCTCTGTTAACATTCAAGTGTGGTTCCTGTTTTCCTAACTAGACCTGACTGATACATGTCCCTCGGAGGCATTGCCTGACAAGCACATCAGGGTGTAGCCTTACCTTGCTGGGCTGCTCCAAGGAGCCCAGTCTCAGAAACCCTGCCAGCAGCCCCAACAAGTCAAGCTCTATAGTGAAAAAACTCTCTCGTCACAGGAAAGTCCTCTAATCTAAAGTAACATTTATAAACAAACTAACTCCAGGAGGGAGGGTTTAATTTGAGAAAGACAGTAGGGACCCTAAATCTTTTCATTCTAATCAAAACTGTCAGAACCAGTTATCATCAGAGCCATTTAGGTGGCCCCAAAGCCACTGTCTACCCAGCTGCTATCCTGTCACCAAGGAAACCACAAGTCAGTGAACAGGGCCCCCAGGAACCATCCTGAAATTCAGTTGCCTGGCGCGTTTGTTGTTATCGACTCTGCTGAAGTGCAACATCTCTTGCAAGAATGATTCTCTGAAACTTCTGCCTCAACCCCTCCTCCCATCTTTTGTTTCCCAAATAGAGAATATCCTCACTGCTGAGGGAGACATGTGCTGGCAGGCATGACAGGCAACAGGAAGAGTCACTTGTTTACTCAACAACAGATAAGGTAGACTGTCTGCTGCATTGGCACCAGAACTTGTGTTCTTTGGGCACCTCCACCCACGTTTCCAGGTCCCAGTGGCTTCTGGTTCTCTAGGTCTTTGATTGGTGGTCGGTCATTGTATGCCCACCCTCCCTGTGCAGCAGTACCCGGACAGCATGCTCCATAGCTGCCCTTTCCCTTATCTAAATTAAAGTTTGATGTCATCACCCTGCAAATGATTTTATTGATGACTGGTAACTTCAAATGTGACAAGAGGATTCATTCACTTATTCAATCATTCCACAAATATCCACTGAGCACCTCCTGTGTGTCAGGCACTAGGCTAGACATTGAGGTTAATAACAATAATAATTTATGGGTGGTGGATGGAGCCAATGGGCACTTAGATAGGATGATCAAGGAGAGAAGTTCTGAGAAAGGGATGTATCAGCTATGTTTCAGTTGTGTATTGCTGTGTAACAAACCATCCAAAAACTTAATGGTTTTAAACAATGACAGTATTTATTTTGTTCACAAATCTGCAATTTAGGCAGGGCTGGGTGTGGACAGCATGTCTCTGCTCTACCTAGCATCAGCCGAAGGTGGGAACTGGAATCATCTGTAGGCTTCCTCCCGTACGTGTCTAGTGGCTGATGCTTGCTGTTGGCAGGGACCTCAGCAGGGTCTGTCAACTGAAACACTGCATGTGGCTTCTTGGCTTTGTCACAGCATGGTGTCTGGGTTCCAAGGGTGAGCCTGCCAAGGGAGAACCAGAGGGAAGCTGTATCACCTTTTTTGACCTAGTCTTAAAAGCTTCACGGAGTCACTTCTACACTATTTAATTCACCAGAAGTAATTCACTGAGGCCAGTCCATGTTCAAGGGGAGGAGAATTGGACTCCATCTTTTTGTAGGATAAAATCAAAGAATTTGTGGGTGTGATTTAAAACACCACAAGTTACGACCTGAAGAAATTAGTGAAAAAGCATTCCAGAAAGAGGGACAAGTATGTAGTCTCTGACGGTGGACAAAGGTTGGTATGTTCAAGGACATGAAAGGCCAGCAAGACTTGAACACAGAAAGCAAGGGGAGAATGGATGAGATGAGGTTAGAGGTGGGTGGAGCCATATTAGGTAGTTACAAGAGTTTGGATTTTATTCTGGGTGCAGTGGGGCCATTGAAAGATTTAAGATTTAAGATTTAAAGATTTAAAGATTTAAGATTTATTTTCACTCCAGCTACTATGCACACCATGGATTGAGGTGAGATAGGAATAGGGAAAACCAGTTAGGACACTATTGGAGTGGTCTGGGAGAGAAACAGTAATGGTTTGGACAAGAATTGTTGGCATTGGAGATGAAGAGAAGTAGATGGACTTGGGAAATGGTGAGAATAAATGAACAAATCTTTTAACAGACTGAATGTGAGAGTGAAGGAAGGGAAGGCAGGTAACAAGAAGGACTCTCAGGGTTTCGGCTCAAGTGTCCATGTTCATAGTGGAGCCATTTCCTTTGATTGGAAGACTTAGGGAGGAACTTGTTAATGTGGGTAAAAGATAAAATCCAGAATCTGTCTTTAGGCACTCCAAATTTGAGATTTGGGGAGATATATGGATGGCAAAGAATAGACAGCTGGATATAATAGCTTGAAACTCAGTGGAACTTGGGACTTGAAATATAAATTTGGGAATCTTCAGCACATGGGTGATATTTAAAGCCACAGATCTGGATGAGATCATCTGGGGAGAATCTAGAGTGAGCAAAAGAGTGTGAAGATTGAGCTCTGTAAAGGGTAGCCTCAAAGGAGACTGAGAAGGAATGACCAAAAAGATAGGAGGGAAACTAGGACATTGGATGTTACAGGAATCAGAGAGGAAGCTTATGGAGATGAAGTTGACAAAGAAATAATTGGTCCGAATGATCCTTAAGGCTCTTCTAGATCTGAATTTCTAAGATTTTATGAATATTTTGAATCCCTTCAAGCTGGGAAGTTCTGTGATTCTATTGCATCTTTGGGATAACAAACCTCCTGAAGAATCACTGGATCTCTTCAGAGACTATAAAAATGGATTCTTTGTTTCCAAATTTCTACACTATGGAATTTCATGTCTGGGCCTTACTGTGATCACGGGGCAAGGTTAAGTCCAGAACACAAATGAGGACTCCTGGAGGGAAGCTAGGGCAACACTGTTAGTGGCAAAATGTAAAGGGGGTGGTCTGATCTCATCTTCCATTAGGGCTGGCTCAGCTATGGCAGACCCTAAGTGGCTGGGGACAAATAGCAACCCCTGTGGCTAGACAGAGACCCATGTGGACCACAATCTTTGTTTTCTTTCACCTGGGGGACTCTCTGAACCTCAACTCCATGTGTGTGATTGACCCATTGCCTCAAGAAACTCTAATATTTACACCAATAGAGTCATCTGAGGGCTCTGTGACTGTGAGGGCCCTGGTCTGGGAAAGCAGCCTGGCCGTTGGATTTGTTCCTGCTGGCTGGTGCCATTGTGTGAGACTGGGACACCAGAATGATGCTGACACACTGCTTTGGGGTGACTCTCACATCAGACTCAGGACGAGTTCAGGGCACTAGGCTACTGATGGTCCATTGTCAACACCTGGGCTCGAGCTGTGTGTCCATGCCCCCGCTCTCACCTGTCCATGTTCCACCATGGTACCAGCCCTGATTTGCAGCACTCAAAGACATGGGATGGTGGCAAGCCTCTTTTATCCTGTATACCCACCCCCTTGCTGCTGGCACCTAGGGTTGTCACCACACCCCCTCCTCAGTCTCTGCACCACACATCAGGAAGTCCTCCAAGGTGGCTGTGTCTATCTCCTCTGAGGGCTTTAAAGATCCTTGCTTTGCAATGCTAACAGGCTCTTCCAACCCAGGTCTTTACTCCAAATGACGTGGTGATGTTGTGCTTTCCCAGGTTGGTCTTAAGCCGTGCTCAACAAAGAATGGACATTCCTTGTGCCATCTGTTTTTCTTGCTCTGCCCATGTCTCGTTACCTTCCCTTTTGGTTGTGATGTGCAGAAGAAAGTGTGCAGACAACAGTAAAAGAGACCATGTTATAGGAATGTAGTGATTATGGCTTTAAAAGAATACATGGTTGGAAGATGTTTATGTTTATGTTAACACTATAAAATTCCAAATGAAAAATGTATTATCTTTCACACTTTCCTGCACATTCTGGGTAAAGCTTGCATTTTTGTTAATCATTAGCAAAATAGAGAAACAACCTTTGAGAGAGTGATTGGATGCTAATATTTGCAGGTGCCATGATGGATAACGCAGTGTCATCAGCAATGATGCAACCAGCATTACACAAATGGTATCAGAGAACCACAGAGGCAAGAAACCAAAACCAAAACCCCAGACTATATTGTTTCAATACACATGGATTCCAAAGAGCCATGACACTGTGAGTGATAACAACGTTGCCGCCTTTATCTCACGATAAGAGATAAAACATTAGTCAAAAAAGTGTGGACATATGTTTCCTGGATCTGCACAGGAATAGCTGGTGTCTGGAATCTCTGAAGTTTCTTCATGTGCAGTGATAGAACAATAAACAAATATGTAAGTGCCTCTTCTCTAATGATTATTCTAAAATATTTATTGACAAATGTCAATATCTCACATAAGCCCATACATTGAAATATATTTTTAAATCAAATTGTTTAGATAGACAAGGGCCCTACAAAAATATTTTTCCAGGGCTTTATATGCTAGGGGTGACCCTGGTCATTGGTGATCTTGAAAATGCTGTCTCAGCAGCCCGGTGGTGATAAATACTTCATTGGAGTAAGTGCAAGAGGAGTGAGAAGAGAAAAATTGGAGACAATGAATATAGACAGACTTTTTTTCTAAAAAAAACTTTTGCTATAAATAAGAGCAAAGAGATGAGGAAGAAGTTGGAGGGGTCTGTGGGGTCAAGAGTGTGCAAGGGTGTGGTGTTTTAGATGTATTCATGTATTCTGATAGGGATGGGTCAGCAGTGGTGGGGTTTGGGGGGAGAATTGATGCTATGAGAGAGAGAGAGAGAGAGAGAGAGAGAGAGAGAGAGAGAGATATGACAGAGTGATTTTCTTGAGCAGCAAGCAGGCAAGAGGGGATGGGAATCTGATGGAGAGAGATAGAGAGGAACCCTGACATCTGGGTCACCCAGCAGGTGGGAAGGCAGAGTGTGTGGGTACAGACACTGCTGGGTGGGTAGGTGTGGTGGCAAGAGCTTGCAGAAGTTCTCTCCTCAATGCTTCTATTTTCTCTATGAAATAGTAAACAAGGACACCAGCAGAGAGAGAGAGAGAGTGGATGGATTGGGAAGAAGGTGCTATGTGGTTGAGGAGTGAGAAGGTGTCAAATAATCATCTGAGTGAGCAGGTGAGTGAGCAGACCAGGGAAATGTGATAGGATTGCTGGCCACCTTCACCACCACTTGAGACTAATGACAAGACCAGTCAGACCAGGCAGTTAGGTGGTTGTTGTTGATTTGTTGTTGTTTTCTCTCTCCACATACAGCCCACAGGTGCCAGTATGGAATAGGCATAGAATTTGATTTAACCAGGGTTGGTGTGCTGGTTATCAACCTATTGCTTCTCAGTTCCAAATCCACCTTCATTGCTTGCTTGCGATGTTGGGATGTTTCTCCTTGGTCAGCTGGCATGATGTTAATGTGCTTCATCAGTAGAGGAGCCTGGAGGAAGAAAGGGTGTTCCTGGTTTAGTGTGCTTTTTCTAGGCAGGCTATTGCACTGCAGAATGGCCAGCAGTGTGCCTCCCCACGGGCACCCTCCACTCCTGGGCCCCAAATGTTGAATTGCCAGTGAGTCCCACCAGCAGGCCCCTCAGTGACTTCACTGCCCAGTGAGTCATGGCTGTGTCCTCCCAGCAGGGTCTGGAGCTCAGCTCCCATGGTGCAGGTGTACTTCCACATTCATTCCATCCTTGGGCACTGCCTCAGCCCTGGGGATGGTGGCTTGTCTCTCCACATGCTAGTCCTTTATTCTTCAGATTGCTCTTCACCTCTTAGTAGCCAGTTCTCTGTTTAAGTTAGTAATTTTTATATTAAACTTTCTCCATCCAAATTATAATGTGGTTTCTGTCTCTTAACTGGACCCTGACTGATACAGTTGGGGTTTTAAGAGAGAGGGAAGAATTGTTGAAGCAATGTTCATCACTTATTTCTTTTCACTTCTGTATTTTTATTGCTCCTACTCTAGTAGCATATAAACTTGTTCAGATGTCTCCTACCTGAAAGTTAAACAAAATAACAACCATACTTGGCTTCTTATCTGCCTTTAATTACTGTTCTCTGTACTTTTACAATCAAGTTCCTCAAAAGTATATATTCTAAACTTGTTGTACTAGAATGGACTATTGTCCTCAACTGCACAGCCCTGTCCTTCATGTGACTTACCCATCCTTTCTGAAGGGATGTGTGCTCCCTTCAATGTCTGCTCCATTGATTTGGCGCTTGGCCATAATTGTTGCTTTGATCCATCAAACATGGTTGAAAGTGACAGAGCACCAGTTCTAAGCACAAGAATTTTGAGACAAGGCATATTTCAGTTCATCCTTCCAAAGCTTCTGCTCTTCACCAAGAGAAGAGCATGCCCCAGCGTGTGGCTGCTCCTTAAGCCTGGGACTCAGAATGAAAAGACAGGCAGAGAACAGTGGAGGGTCTGGTTTGTGGGCCTGGCTGTCACCATTATTCCACTCTTTTTCCTGGGACCATCTTAGTTTCAGGAATAAAGAAAAGCAAAAAAAAAAAAAAAAAAAGAAAGAAAGAAAGAAAGAAAGAACGAAAGAAAGAAAGAAAGAAAGAAAGAAAAAAGAAAAAAGAAAAAAAATTCCAAGATTTCATTAGACTTTCAAAACTTTGAGTCTTACTCATATTAATCCTTAGTCCCTAAGGAAATGATTTTCACATATGGTGGACACAAAGGTGGCACATTCTCAATGAAGTGACAGCTATGGAGGGGGAAAGGCTATCTGTATGAGGACTTCAAGAGTCCCGGCATATCAGACCAGGTCTTCAGAAGTCCTATTTGCATGAATAAAATTGGTGGAGAGGATATTGATACTGAGGTCAGGCCCTGGAGCACTAGTATATTAGTTTGCTAGAGCTGCCAAAACAAAGCACCATAACTAGTGGTTTAAACAGCAAATTTATTGTCTCATTGTGGCTGGTTCCTTCTGAGGGTTGTGAGGGAAAGATCTCTCCCAGGCCTCTCTCCTTGGCTCGTTGGTGGCTGTCTCCTTGTTCACATGGTGTTCTTCCTGGATGTGTGTCTATCTCCACATTTCTCTTTTTTATAACAACACCAGTCATATGGCTTGCCCCAGTGACTTCATTTTAACTTAATTACCTCTCTGAAGACCCTGTGTCCAAATAAGCACACATTATGACTTACTGGGAGTTAGAATTTCAACATGAATTTTTTTGAAGAAAAATTCAATCCATAACAACTAGGATTAATACTCCTGAGCAACAAGGGGAAATCAAAGCCCCTCCAACATCTGGGGTGGGAAGAGTATTCTGAATAGGCAAGGAACTCTCTTTAAGGAAGAAAAGAGCTGAAGTTCTTCTAGTGCAGGGTTTTGTTTTTTTTTTAGGTACCCTTTCTGTGCTAGCACAGGTTCTGTGTGAATTAATTCTAAGGTCCCAAGACAGGGAGGAAGATAAAGCAAAAACAAAAAAGATGTATCGCTGAAGGAGATATGTTCTGCCAGCCTCCAGCAGCAGCAAGAGCAGCAGGTACACAAGCTCCAGGGGCCAAGGTTGCCCTGGTTACCATTTTGGGGGCAGCAGCAGAGGCACAGTGCATTGTAGAATCAGAGAGACACAAGCATCTTCTACTGATGCTCATGCTGCGTGGCTTTTCAATCTTGGCATTTTTTTTTTTTTATCTCATTGGGGAACTTTGTTTATAGGTTCAGCTGAGGATTGGGTTTTAAAGGAAAGGAAGAAAATCAGGAGGGATGCATAGATAAGTTGGTGGGAGACTGTGCCATTCGCCCCTGGTCTTTGATAGTGGACCACCCAAAGAAATGGAATGGGCAAAGAACCAGGTAGGTGATCTCATTTAATCCTCCCCAAAGGGTTTTTTCTTAGCTTCTTCTTTGTAACCCTGATCACATTGTAATTGATTAATTAATCACTTGCCATTATTGATGTTTGTTTACACCGCCCCTCCCCAATTTCTGTGTTGAAGCACTAGCCCCTAGTATGACTGTATTTGGAGATAGGGTCTTTACAGAAGTAACTGACGTTAAATGAAGTTATAAGGGTACACAAGTACACCAGTATACTGATGTACCCTTATAACTATAACACTAATCACATAGTATTAGTGTTCTTACAAAAAGAAACAACAGAGTGCATGCTCTCTCTCTTCCTCTCTCTCTCTGTGTGTACAAAATGAGAAGGCGGCCTTCCACAAGCCAGGAAGGCAGCACTCACCAGGAACCAAATTGGCTGCCACCTTGATCTTGGACTTCCCAGCCTCCAGAACTGTGAGAAATAAATTTCTGTCATTTAGGCCACCCAGTCTGTGGTATTTTATTACAGCAGCCAGAGTGGACTAATGTAATTGATTTAAGTTATGTCTTCCCCATTAGAAGGCAGAAACCAAGCGTCTCTATTTCCCAAATATCACCAATTCCTGGCATAATGGTTTGTACATGGCAGGCACTCAATAAATATTTGTTGAATGAATGAATGATTAGCAAATCAACAGCAGGGTAGGTATTATTATCTTCATTTTTAAGTGGAGAAAATTGATAGCTATGATCAAGTGTTAAAGATAATTAACACTTACAATCTAGGGACACAAATGGCATTTCCTTAACCAAAGTTAGAGGAAAGTAGACCAGGATCAAATAACATCTTATGGCACAAACTACATTAAAAGTTGTTTTTTAGCTGGTCCATGAGGAGGGTCATATTTGCTTTGATTTCACTCTAATGTCCTCCTTCTAATCAGGATTAGAGATTTGCCAATCCGCATCTGATTCTTTCCCTATAAATCAATGCTCTCAGAGTCAGCAGACAGATAAAAAGCTTTGAGGAATGTCATCGCCAAAGGCAATGTGAGGATTGTGAGGATAACAAAGGATGAGCATTTGTCTGTCTCCTGAGAGAACTCACAGGGTGGCACTATCTCCATACAGCGTCTGGTCTCTGCCCTGCAGGTTTAGAAACTGGATCTGTCAGCACACTGAGTGTGGATCCATCTCTCAGCTTCAACTCTAATTAATTAAGCTCCGAGAGCTGATGCATGAAACCAGAATGTCAATTTGTTGATTCACAAGAGGACTGGACTCGCCTCTGTGTCTGGAATACTTGTCTCCACATGGCTTGCACATTCTTTCACTGAAGACAGACCTCCAAGGAAGGCAAATTATCAGAAGGCATTGGGATTATTCAAAGCACCATGTCCAGTAAGCATTTCTTACACGGGCACTGCTGATGTTCACTGTTCTCAGGGTCCCATTTCTATGCTTTCCTGGCTAACCACCCCTGCTCTAACTGGCTCTTTTAATCTTTAACTTGCTAAGCTTTCAGATCTATTCTGTCTCTTCCAAGTGACTTTATCCATCTCTTCTCTGATCTGTTTTGTGTAGTTGTAGAACTTAATTCTCAGAGGATAATCTTATTTCTTTAATTTTCACAAACTTGTGAGAGGGCTCATGAAATTTTTCAATAGCCAAATAGGTAGATGACTTCTTGTAGTTCTGTCTCACTTTATCCAAAAGAGATATTTGAGAATACTTATTGAGGACCCTATGTTCCATCTTTGTACTATGCCCAAATTACTCACTTTCTCTATTTGTGGATAATCTTCAACTTGATTACCACTCCTTGATTTTTAAAATTGGCTCACTGAGTACAGTTGACCCTTGAACAATGCAGGGGTTAGGTGCACCAACCTCCACCCCCTGCACAGTAAAACATCTGCTTGTGACTTTTGACTCCCCCAAAACTTAACTACTAATAGCCTACTCTTGACCAGAAGCTTTACTGATAACATTTGTTATATAGTTATATAGTTGATTAACATTTATTCTGTATATTATATGTATTATATACTGTATTCTTATGATAAAGGAAGCTAGAAGAAGGAAAATGTTATTAAGAAAATTGTGAGGAAGAGAAAATATGTTTACTATCTATTAAGTGGAAGTGGATCATCATAAAGGTCTTCATCCTTGCCATCTTTACATTGAGTAGGCTGAGGAGAAGGAGGAAGAGGAAGGGTTGGTCTTCCTGTCTCAGGGGTGGCAGAGGCAGAAGAAAATCTGCATGTAAGTGGACTTGCACAGTTAAAAATCTGTGTTTTTCAAGAGTCAATTGTAATGTGATTCATAATGTGGAACATTCTATATTAACATTTCAAAATGTTAATATCAAGAAAAATGAGTGGACTGTGTTATCAAAAGAGTCATCACAATGAAATACAATGCATGAGACTTGATTGGGTCCAGGTTAAAAATAAAAATTCAGGTATAAGAGATATTGTTGTGAAAAAGTTAGACATTTGAATAAGGACTTGTTATTAAGTGACATTATGGAACAATTACTAATTGCATTTGGTATAATAATGGTATTTTGGTTGTATGGTGCACTGTCTATGCTTCAGAAATATAGCCAGGGTATTTAGGGCTGAGGTTACAATGTCTAAAACTCACTATAAAATGAAATGAAAATTATTTCTACCTATCTATGGAGAGAGAAACAAATACAGCAAAATGTTAGCAATGCTGAATCTAGGTGGAGAGTAAATGAGTATTTATTTTACTATTCTTTCATTAAGAAAATCTTTAATGTCTGTTGAGCTCCAATAGCCTAGGGTTTTATGTAAAGCATAAATGAGCTTAATTTTTTGTTTGCTCTGCCCTCTTAGGTAAAAAGACATACTCCTCACCTATGGCCAAAAAGGGGCATCAATTTGATAAATAGTTCATTGATATCACTGTTTTTTCTGCACATCTTTTCACTGATATTTAAATGCTGAGCCTAAGTTTTCTATAGGCATGCTTAATGACTAGAGGATAACTGAATTCTAAATTAATTGAATTTACCAACCAGTAAGCTTTTATTGAGAAACTCCTTTGAAACTATCTATCTGTTAGGTACTGTGGGAGCACAAACGAAATAGGACATCATCTCTGCCTCAAGGAACGTAGTGTTTTGGGGAAGACCCAAGTGGTATATACAAAGCAATCAAAGAACAACCTTGGACCTTGTAGTCCACCAGGATTTCTAAAAATCAAAAGAGAATTGAAGGTCACTTTGCTAGGACAAGCCTGTGGGGGAGCTGGCATGAAGAAAAAAGAGCAACTCATTCCCTTCCTGTCTACCAGCATTTGATATATCTGTTTGTCCTTAATTATATATTTTTGTTTAATTTCTCTTATCAAAATCTGAATGTCTTCAAAAGCAGACGGGGGTGGGAGGCAGGTCAGCAGGGGATGTAAGTTGGGAGGGATCTCAGGCAGGGCCAGGGTTTATGCAGGAGCTGCAGGTGAAGTGGTTGGGCAGGGGAAGGTCGGGTGCAGTGGAAGGACCAGCAGTGGATGACCCAGGCAGGAGCCATGGCCAAAATGTTAGAAATGGCTGTTAAGAAGTTGTTCCAGGACCTAGGGCAGGGTCAGAACAAGAGGTGAGTTTAGCTACTGAGGCTCTGCATCAAGCACCAAGGTTAATTCCCGGGGAAGCCAAATATGCCTAATAGGAAATCTTTCCAAATCTTAAATATCGGGGACTTCTAGGTATAGTTCCTCAGTGTCAGGGGCTGTCTCCCCACTCTTTAGCTCCACTCACTGACCAGGTCTGTGAACAGTGCTGTGGGCTTCCCGCACTCACAGCTTCATCATCTCTATTTGCTCTCTTCCCCCATAAGATACCAGGACACTCAGAATCTTCCCTCTCATCAGAAATTTGGATTTTGGACTGAGTCTCTGGGGTGGACTTTGACACTTAAAGTGTTTGAAGACTATTTTGAAAGAGGTGCTGATTATGATGCAAGAAAAGTGGGGCCAATTTTTGTTAGAATGTTGATCATCTTGAGTAATCCATTCCTCCACTACCATGGAGATATCTTTAAGGAGATTTTTTAAAATGGCAAATATTATCTGTATCAATAAGATCTTTTAAGAAGGTAGAATTAGAGCAAAATTAATGCTCATAGAATTCTGATTTCAATATAGTTATTAATCACGTTTCTGATACACACATACATACACACATATACACAAACACCCGCATGAAGAGTTCATAGTGACTAATGCAGTCAATACTGTGGACTCTGGGCTTAGGAAAGTGTGAGGCAGTCTCTTCAAGGGTAGTAGAGATAATCTGCCTCAAAGATACTCTGTTCTCAGGGTCCCAGAGTTAAAGAAGTTTGCAAGACCCCTCCCTGTTAAGGTAATTATCTCCTCATTCCTGTCTGGCAAGATCAGGCCATGTTTGCTGTTATGATGGTTTGAAATATCGACATCCTGCAGGGCTTGGTCTAGTCTGGAAGAAGAGGAGGTGTGTCTTATCTCTATGGTGTTTGATTTAGGTTGGCATATTTACTCACCAGGTATGTGTTCTTGTACACAAAGGCAAATTTATACCCTTGGTCATGTTTTGTAAACCATTTCTTCCCTCTTTGCAGTCTTATTATGATGGAAAATTTTCCTTTCTTTTTCAAATTAATTTTATTCTTATTTTTTAAATTACAAGAGTAACATACATTTATTGTAATCAGAGACATAATGCTAAGATCTGTAGAGAAAAAATTAATAATCCTTGTCTTCCCTGACCCTCTCCCTTCCCACTCCCCTAGTAACAGATGTTAATAGCCTGGTGTGTACCTTTGCACATCTTCCTTCCTCCAGGATCTCCCTGCAAACACATATACACACACACACACATACACTCACTCACACACATAGTGTGTGTCCAGGGGTCTGAAGTGGCTGCAGGAATGAAGTCTTCATCATTAGGGTGAGAAAATAAGACAAAACAAGTCACCCTTCAATTTCTGCCTCCATGGAATTTCAAAGTCTTCCATTTACATTTTTAATAGACATTTTTAAAGCATTTTATTAACAGTCCTGAGAACATATTACCTTGAAAAGGTAAAAATAGAGCCAAAGAGGTGAAAGCTCCTCCCCCTGCATCAGACCAGAGAAGGTTGCTTTAGCCCTGCCACTTCTCACTAGACGGGGGCAGGTGAGCAGTGACTCACCAGGATTTCAGCATCTATTAAGTGTCAAATAGAAACAAATATTTATTTCTATTACTAGAGCAACAGAAAATAGTAGAAGCCTGTATTTTGACCAGAGGCCTGGAATCTACCACTTTGTGAATTAGCTGAGCAGCCCCAGTCAAACTTGAGTCAGGCCAGAGCAGTGTAAGGTTTAAAGACAGTAAATAAGGATACCACACAGGTTCTGTAAACTTGGCCTCCCAGGCTAACATACAGTTAATGGGCACTAGTGGGCATGCTTCTTGCTGATTTTGCATAGGGGCTAGGTTGGAAAGTCAACTGGAGCTAATGGCAAAGCTTCTTCTTCTTTCTTCTTTCTTCTTCTCCTTCTCTTCCTCCTTCTCCTCCTCCTTTCTTCTCCTTCAGCTTCTTCTTCTTCCTTCCTTCCTCCTCCTCCTCATTTTTTTTTGAGACAGCAGGGTCTTGCTCTGTTGCCCAGGCTGGAGTGCAGTGGTGTCATCACAGCTCACTGCAGCCTCAAACTCCTGGGCTCAAGGGATCCTCCTGCTTCAGCCTCCCACATAGCTGGGACTACAGGCACATGCCATGATGTCTGGCTAATTTTTTCTTTATTTTTTAGAGACGGGGTCTTGCCATTTTGCCTAGGCTGGCCTTGAACTCCTGGCCTCCCAAAGTGCTAGGATTACAGGTGTGGGCCACCACTGGGCCAAAGCTTCTTAATTATGGAATAAAAGCTAGCTCAAAATGCCTGGAGGCTTGAGCTAAATGGTGAGACTCTTGCTCTTACCTTCTCTCTGCTGGAGCTTGCTGACTTGGGGAGACCTCCCCAGAGAACAGACCCTTGGGGACTGCCTTTGGTGGCCCTCAGCTCTGGGAAATCAGTCAAGCAGGAAACTTGCAGGGTACACAGCTCAAAGGACCCACCTAGTTTGCGCTATTGCAGGATGTCAGCTTTTGCAGTCTGTACTTTTGATGTTTAATTCCCCCTTCCTTTTAGCTTGTGATTCTTTTTTTGTCTTTCTAGTACATTTATTTAGCTAATGTTATTCTTTGCCTATTTTGTCTTTTAAACTTCAGTTTTTTAATCTCTCATATATTATTTATTCTTACTGTTTATTCTGCTTCTTAATCTTTCTGCTATTTTATCTTATGGTCATGATAATGGTATAATTTTATTTTCAGTAAATAAAATTTACTCTCTTTACTAACTTATTTATTTCCACATAATGTTTTATCTGGCTATGACCATAACTACATAAGGGGACAGAGAAGTGGGGCCACAAATGGGAGGAATTTGAAGAGGGCTCTTGGCAGAATAAAGAGGAAATCTTTCCTCCCCCTAGCCCCCAGGCCTTTTCAGCAATCGAAACTAATTCATCTACTTTCTTCAAAGTTGGATTCCTTTCACCACGACCCCTTGACTTTTCAGGGGTCCTCAAACTTTTTAAACAGGGGGCCAGTTCACTGTCCCTCAGACGGTTGGGGAGTGCGCACTGTGGGCCCGGGACTAGTCGTCTGCTAAGCAGGACAGGCAGTGGCGGCAAAAACACCCAGCGGCCGGATAAATGTCCTCGGCAGGCGGCATGTGGCCCGCGGGCCATAGTTTGAGGACGCCTGCAGTAAATCCTCAGGCCGATGAAGACGGTGTCTACGTCCACCAATGAGGCATGGGAACTACTGGGACTTCCCGCAGCATCTTGCCATCCGGCAGGCCGGCGTTGGGAAGGGGGAGGCGCCCGAGGGGGCGTCCCCAGGGCTGTGGAAGGGGGTCTGGCGAGACTGCGGCAGTCACAGCTGGCAATTAGTGGAGGTAATCATGTTTGTAATCCTTGAGCTGATGGTATAGCAAGACTGTGAATTTGTTCATAATTAAAGCTGGCGAGAGAGCTCTTACCCGAGGCGATGAGACAGTGAAAGCCACAGGAGGACGCCCGCACAGGGACAGCACGAGATGAGTCCTGTGCGGCCGCGCGTCTATGGTGCAGTGGTGAGGGGACCCTGCTGCGGCCCGTTGGGTGACCCTGCTTGTCCCACCCTAAGTGAGGGTTTCCTCTGAAGGGCGGAATCAAGCCCCGCATCAACTTTTGGGGAAGTCGGATCCTCTCATGGAAAAGGGGACCGGAGTGGTCCCCGGGGCCGGCAGCAGAGGGCGCTCCCAGCTGTCGCTGGGTCTTGACCCGCCCATGAGGTCTGACGTGAGGTGAGGCAGGGAGGCAGCCCCTAGGGGGGCGGGCTTCAGGATCACGACGGAGGAACGGGAGTCTGTAAACCAGATTACCCAGTGTTATGACATTCCCTGTTGTCGTTTCCCCCCAGATAACTCCCAAGACCTTAGTAAAATGCTGTATAAATGATTCCTCTGGCCAAGCGCGGTGGCCCATGCCTGTGGTCGCAGCTACTAGTGAGGCTGAGGCAGGAAGATCCCTTGAGCCCAGGAGTTTGAGGCTGCAGTGAGCTGTGATCCAGACACTGCATTCAAGCTTGGTCTGCAGAGTAAGACCCTGTAAAAAAAAATTAAGTTTTCCTCTGTGACTCAGTTGTGGTATTGAAGCTGTGTTTCTCAAAATAGGTCTGTAGATGCTTTCTTGAGGGAGTGAGTGTTCCGTGAGAATTTTCAAATTTTGTGTTTTTGTTTTGAAGATAATCTTAAGGAAATTACATTAAAATGTTTTACTACACTATTTTAGTGCTCAACGCTGAGTTTGGTGCCAACTGAAGAACAAATAACGTCATGGCATGATATGGGAATATAGATTTTGCAGTCAGTTTGAATAGAGAAAGGCGGTGGAGAAATTGTTCAGTTTTATGGCCCAAGGTAGGAAGGGCTCCTTAATTCAAAAGATCCTCTATCATAGCAGTGGCATATTATGTCCAGAGCAGAGTTATTGTGAAACACACCAACTTGAACTGTTATTCGCAGGAAAGAAAGAATAAGTAATTTTTATTCAGTAGTATTTTTAATGTTAATCTTCAGTATTGTTTACTATTATTATGTATTTATTGGAATGTACTGTTAAATTTATCAGTCCTTCAAACTAATGGGTCAGTAATTAAAATAAGCTTATTACCAAAAGGATAAATTCTATGATGACATAAAGAAACACTTAAGTGATGGCTCCAATATTGTTCAAAAGCCAAAAGAATCAAGTGGACAGAAAGTGAAGGATGAAATATACAAATAGTAGCTCTATTAAACCCAACATCAGCAATTTAGTTCCAGCAAAACATCATCCATCACATTGATGTTTTCAATTTGAACTCTAGTGGTTTTATATGTTTGTTTATTTTTAATTTGCAGTTTTGCTTGAGTTTTAAAGTAATTTAAGAGTCATATGTATGGGAAATTTATACCTACTTTTATATTTGTTCATTTTAAAGTAACATAATAATAGTGTTGATCAACAGCGGGATTTTATGTAATGTTTTTCTTTTAAATATTCGAGCCTAAGAAATCTGTTATAGAGAATTAATGGCTAGTTCTTATGTCTACTCTTGCTGTCTCCGGCTAAAGGGGTCATAGCACCTCTTAAGGCTAGGGTTGGGGTGACAGAGGCAATTAAAGAGAGACAGGGGAAGAAATTGGGGATGACTTAAATATTTGTGGACCGATTTATCCTGTCCATGTGGATAATTCCCCCTTAGTCACAACCTTTGTGAATTTTATTTTATTTTATTAAGGAAGCTGATTGTTTCCTAAGGCCTTACAGGACACCTAAGAAAATCAGGAGAGAGTTCTGTTGGCAAAACCAATAGAGTAAAAGTGGATATTGAGGTAGGCATAGAAAACTAGACATTTAGGTTCATGGAGATGAGATAAAACTTATGTGTGTCTCGGATAGGGTCAGGGAGAATGCGTTGAACAGGGAGACCACTGTATAGTAACATAGCTGCACTATCATTGCACTACTGCATCCAGAAGAGTGCATTCCACAGTGTCTACAGTACATTGTATGTGCATGTGTGTGTGTATGTGTGTGCGCACCGGTGTATTTGTGGTGAAGGTCCCCAGAAATTTGCCTGCAGGTGTGTGTGAGCTGGTAGATGGGCTGTCTGTATGAATGAGAGACTTTTCCCAAAAGGGTTTGTTCTGAGGCTTCCTTTCAGGTGTAAGTTCAGATGTATTCGGGGTTTCCTTGAGGTTGGAGACAAGGTCCCATGACTGCTTTTCAAAACTGTTCCTTTCCATTACAATCAAATTTTGGAGTGATTCATGGTGCTGGTGGAAGGCCACACTCCTTCCACCACTTCTTTGATTGTTTATTTCAGTTCTGTGTCTTGGTTGTTACAAGCAAGTGGATGGAATGGAGAACTAGGTCTTGGTCAGAGTTTATCTGGGAAGGGTGAAAGACAAGGTGAATCCACACAGATGATGTCATCGGAGAGAGAACACCCAGGATGACTGGCATTTGTGACTCAGAGAGCCACTTTCCAATATTGGGGAGATCTAACATTTATGTAGAAGAGGGCATCTGCTTTCTCCACTGCTTGGTGCTGATCAGTGTAAGACTTGGTGTGCCAGAGGATGACTGACTGATACTGTGAGCTGCCTGTAGTTCCTCTGTGTACTGGTCAGCTGCTGCGTGGTAGTTCCCCCATGCACAGAAATGTACTTCGGATACTGTGGAATAGATTCTTCTGGATGCAGTAGTGCGGTGACAGTGTGGCTGTGTTATCTGTGCAATGGTTTACCTGTTCAACACATTCTCCCTGACCCTATCTGGGAGTGATGGGTGGAAGACAGGTGAACTAGAAAATGGAGAGGCTTTCAGTAATACCTTCTAGAATAAGAATACAAGGTAGGATCTGAGGTTTTCCTATTCTGTGTTCTTATGACAACCTGTAGTTTTCTTTTGTTACCTGTAATAGTTTGTCATGACATGTTTGTATATGTCATATTGTATTTAGTTAATGTCTGTCACATATCTTATATTTTAAGCTATATAAGGGTAGGGATTATAGCTACTTTTATGTAATGGTGAATCCCAATGGCTGGTACAGTGCCTGAGAGAGACTGGGTTTTCAACAAATTCTTTAAGAATGACTGACTGCTATTTCTAATTAGAAGTTTTAGTTATCTATTGCTGCATAACAAATTACCCCAAAACTTAGCAGTTTAAAACAACAAACACTTGTTATCTCACAGTTTCTGTGGGTCAAGAATTTGGAAGTAGATAATGGAGGTGGTTCTGGCCCAGGGTCCCTCATGAGATTGCAGCAAAGATGTTAGCCAGACTGCAGCCATCTGCAGGCGGGACTAGGGTTAGAGGATATACTTCTTAGATGGTTCATTCACATGGCTGCTAGTAGGTTTCAGTTCCTTTGGGATTTTCCCTCCATTTAAAAAATTGATATGTAATTCATGTACCATAAAATGTACCCCTTTAAAGTATACAATTCAGTGGTTTTTAATAATTTTACAAAGTTGTGCAACCATTACCACTATCTAATTTCTAGAATATTTTCATCCCCCCCCCAAGAAATCCCATATCTATTAGCACTTACTTACCATTCCTCCCTCTCCTCAGGCCCTGGAAATCACTAATCTTCTTTCTGTCTCTATGGATTTGCCCAATCTGGACATTTCATATAAATGGAATCATATAATATGTGGCCTTTTTGTCTGGCTCCTTTCACTATATTGTCAAGGTTCATCCATGATGCAGCATATCAGTACTTCACTCCTTTCTATGGACAAATAATATTTCATTGTATGGAGAGACCACAGTTTGCTTATTCATTCATTAGTTGATGAACATTTGGGTTGTTTCCACTTTTGTGTGTGGACTTTTTTGGCCTTTATTGTCATATTTCCTCTGCCTTTTTGCCACTGAAATTTGAAGACACCAAAACATGATTCCCTTTCTAACACCTCTTAGTGCCTTTGTCAGGCACTAAGCCCATAATCAGGAAGTCCTGTCTGGTCTAAATAAACTCTTGGTTAGTCATTGTAAAACCAGGGAGAGGAGGATAGGGCTGCGCCAAGTGTTAAAACATTCAAGTGATGAGGAGAAAAAGAGGCACTGGTGGAAGAAAAGGGAGGGGAAAAGGAGGAAAGGCAGGGAAAATATGAATAACTGAGAGAAAATTGGGAAGAAAAGGGGATTGAAGAGAGAATCCTCCAAAAGCCAACTTAACTCAGTCTTCCAGCTCCCACTGGGGTCAATTCTTATCGTGTTAACTCAGAATTTAGGCCAACTTTGGGCTTAACTACTTTGAGATTGCTGGAATGTTGCTTCTGTAACGTATTCTAGTGCAGTGTGACACAAGAATCTGGCCATGTTTTTATGAGTTTTATGTGAAGCTTTCTCCATGCAAGTGTTCACAAATGTAATCTGAAGAGGACTCAGGACTGTGACCCTAACAGAGGCTCTGGTTAAACTTTCAGTGACTTGTACCCACTTCTGAGGATTTTAATTACAGGGTAAGACTCTTATTCTGCTATAGTGGAACCTCTCTGCTAATTCAGTGTTGGGGCTCAGAACATGATACCCCAAAGTTTAGCATCTTGGCATGCTGAGTACTTTGAACTGAAGAAAACTGGAAAGTCCTCAGAATCAAGGTCTTTCCGATCTTCTCCTGTCCTCCTGTCTCCTGCTTCTCCTTGGAACGAGTCTAGAAACTGTTAGGGTGTGAAGTCCATACTCGAGGGTTGGGGAGAAAGAATTCTCAGACAATGAATAGGATATATAGAAGTAAAAGTTTATTAATCTTCCTGAGAAAGAAAGAAAGAAAGAAAGAAAGAAAGAAAGAAAGAAAGAAAGAAAGAAAGACAGCGAGATAGAGACAGACAAGGAAAGAAAGAGTGGCTGTGACACACAGAGGGAGGGAAGAAATGTTGAGCTGAGAGGAAAGTTGCTTGGCGCTTTTAAAGGGTAGAAATGGTTTTTTTCCCCCTCTGCTTCAGGGGACTGATAACAAAAGCAGCTGTGAAGCTGCTGTGTTTAGCAGACTGACAGCAGAAATTAGTTTCTTCTTTCTTCTTGATAGCAGGAGGCATCTGGTACTGTCTCTTCTTGAGGAAGTTGGGGAAGTTCACAGTCCTACCATTCCCTCAGGAACTTTTTCAAGGCTGAAAAATAATTCAGAGATAGCAAGTTAGGCCACACGTGTTTTAATTAAACAAAGGGCAGTTGTGTTGAGTTTATTTCTCTTATTTTCTGATTGATAGTTTATCTTCCTCTGTATCTAACAGAGGTTATTAGTAAGACCACCTTTCAGAAACCACAATTCCTCTTCCCCAAAGCAGGTTATAAAAACCATGGGTCTTTGGGTCTTCATTTTTGAACACTCTCAAGTCATGTAAAGCTTTGATTTAAAAAAGTTGTTATGCTTTTCTCTTGTTAACCTGTCTTTCGTTATAGGAATGTCGACAGTGACTCTTACAGTGGGTAAGAAAAGGTATCACATCTCTCTGTCGACACCAGTTTACTACATAATTTTGGAACTGAGAGTGATTTCAGATGTCATGTAATTCAAGTCATCTCTTGACTTTGACCATAATAAGTCTGTGCATCAATTTCCTGAATTGTAAAACAAGGTTAAAATATTACTTACCTTAATAAGGTAGTATGAAAATTACATAAGTTAACGTTACATAAATTTAAAGCACTTTGAACCATGCACATAGTAAATGCTCAAAAAAAGTGAAACATTATTATAACAACTGACTTACATTAAACCTGTTATTGCAAATGTAACTGTTCCTCTCTGTCAGCAGATCTCAAAGTGTGGTGTGGGGACCCATGGGAGTGGGGATGGGGATTTCCTGGAGACACTTTTTAGGGGTCTGTGAGGTCAAAACTATTTTCTTTCTAATACTGACGGGTTATTTCCCTTTGTCATTCTTATTCTCTCAAGTGTTGTTTTTCAGAGCTGTGTGAAAAGTGATAATGTGAACACACAGATGCAGCTAGAGAATCCAGTTCCCTTTATCAAGCCAGACATTAGAGACTTTTTTCACTAACTGTTTTAATTTAAAAAGTTACTTGTTATAAAAATGTTAACATGTAATAGTTATTTTAAATCAACATTTTCAGTCTTTGTTTTAATTCTAATACAATAAATATTTATATATCCTATAGAAACAAAAGCTCCTTGGGGTCATCATCTTCAATAATTTTTAAGACTGTAAAGGGATCCTGAGGGCAAAGTTTGAGAACCAATGCTCTGAAGCAACCCGTGTCTGAACAAAAGTGTACACCTCGTGATTGCCACAGCGTCAACCTTTCAGGATCCACGCCTTTTTCTTGTGGTTCCCTCTGTCAGGGCTGAACTTCTTCCATCTCTGCCTACCAAAAATCGTACCCCTCCTTCGAGAGTATCTGGAACTGGTTCTCCTAGAAGCTGGTCCAGATCTAGCACCGTCCTGGGCACCCTCTTCCTGCATGCTTGGCCCTGGCAGGAACGTCCAGGCCTCCCTCGGACAAGGACACGTGCCCTTCTCAGCCTTAGATTAACACTCTGCATTGACTGAGACTCTCTTGCGGGCAAGGTCTAGGTTTTACCAGACCAGGGCGCTCCTCCCATCACCAGCCCGGCACAGCCACCACGCGCACTGATTAAGAAGTGGTGCTAGGTCTCAACTAGGCCAGAGGGGCTGCAACAACAACCACAGAGTCAACTAGAGCCCAGAGGCTGCTAGGTTTGGCAGAAGAGACAGTGCCCTGGCCCCGCCCTCAGGGCTTCCCGAGAGCGCCCCGCCACGTAGGGGCGGAGCCTGGCGCCCAAAGGGCGTGGCCTCCAGCTCGCGCGGGAAAGGGGCCTGCGCCGCTTGCGCGCGCACAGTCGGCGGCCGCGCGCAGCACGCTGAGGGCCGGGATGGCGGCGGCGGCGGCAGCTGGAAGCGGGACTCCCCGGGAGGAGGAAGGACCTGGTGGGGAGGCAGCGACTCCGCAGCCCCAAGCCCCGACGAGTGCGCCTGGGGCTCGTCTCTCGAGGCTGCCTCTGGCGCGAGTGAAGGCCTTGGTGAAGGCGGACCCCGACGTGACGCTAGCGGGACAGGAAGCCATCTTCATTCTGGCGCGAGCGGCGGTGTGACGGGAGCGCGAGGGCACGAGGGCGGGCTGGGGAGCGTGGCGAGGGGCGGGGCTTGGCGGCGGCCTGGGCGGGATTCTGAGACGCGAGTGTAGACCCGGCTGCGGGAGGATCTCGTACCTGCAGGAGTTGTATTGGTTTGTTAACACACCTGACTCTTATTAAGGGCCCAGGCAACGACTTTAATTTTCATTTCCAGTGTCTAACACAGAACTTGTAGGAGTCTCTAGTGAGTGAGTGGTGGTGATGTAAAAGTAAGGGAAGAGGGACGTGTCATTCTGGTCTACTGGAGGAGAGGGTAGCCGAATCGACCTTCTTGAAGTCCAGGACCACCTTAGCTTCCAGAACATCCCCATGCGCCCGAGCCTCCCTTCTGCCTCCCTCCCCTGACTCACAAACCAGAGTGCTCACGTCCTCAGTGTGCTATAACACATTACAAGAACTCTGCTTGTTTGCTTCACAGGAACTGTTTGTGGAGACCATTGCAAAAGATGCCTACTGCTGTGCCCAACAAGGAAAGAGGAAAACCCTCCAGAGGAGAGATTTGGGTAGAGTGGCACTGTGGTGTCTGGGGGCAGCCAAGGGAGGGCTGGGCCAGGCTTCCCCTTTCCCTCTGGTCTAGGAGGTGCCACCAGCTCTCCCCCTATGATGTTTTCTGTTGGCTTGCCACAATGCCAGAAAGCCTTACCTTTAGAGTCTCTGTGCTTTGAAGGGCTGGAGGGGTGGGTGGTGGAGCCGAGGCTGAAAGGCGTGTGGGGGTTGCCAAAGCTGATCCTTCATACCTTCTACCGTATTGTACCAGAAAAAGACATTTCTTTTTCATCTAGCAAATGGGGGTTTGATTTCTGACTATTGTCTGGCTGGTAACCCTCACAAGCTTTCACATACTGTATTCTCACACTCCCTGTTAGATTGCTATACTCTTCTCTGATGACTTTTAGAGCAAAGAGAATACATAAATTTAGGAGTAAGCCAGGGTTGTCAGAGGGTTCCATCCTCCCTGCCCCCCTGTTGAATAGTATTTGCCTAGGCTTTTCTTGCTCTTGTAGAGAGACCAGTGAGAGTTGGTGGTGGAGTAGAAATGGATCTCAAGACAAAAATGGTTTCATTTTATAAATCTCTCATTTGTGTAAAGCCTCATGCCCTTCACTGTGTGGATTGTGCTGTTTGTGAACTGATGTCTGTATAACTGGAGTTAGTCAGGTATTCCTTTACCTTGTGTTTCAGATAATGCAATAGAAGCGGTGGATGAATTTGCTTTTCTGGAAGGTGAGTTCTCTATCAGCGGGCAATCATTTCCACCTGTATTTTTCATGTTAATGATGTGAGTTCAAAACCTTATAAAATGAATGTCTGGTTCTTTCTTGTGTAGGGATAATTCTTTCTCCCTACTTGTTATTAGGATAGGAAAAACTAACTTGCTAAGCCTAGTGAGGTTGAGTTTCCTTCCTGGGGGAATTAGAATTTCTATTGGAAAATTGCTAACCATAAAGCAATGGGAGGGACTGGAAAGACCCTAGTGGCATTAGGTAGATTCAAAAGTTTGATTCCTACTTTGGTTTCCATCCCTAAATAAAAATCATGCCTCATTATAACGTTAAAGGTCAGAAACAATTTTCAGCATTTAAAAGGTCACCTCTTGTTCCTTTTTCTTCAACAGTCTGTGTAAAGTGATGATTTCGTTGCAGTGAGATTCTGTACTTGCCTGTATTTATTTGTTCTTAGGAGTCATGGATTAACTTGTGTACTAAATTTTGTCATTGAAATAGCAAGTATTTGAAATACCTCTCTCAGAGGTATTAGCTACCTTCTTTCAGAGCTACTTCTGCTTAATTCCTAAATCTGTTCAGCTTACTCTTCACTACATATACAGTCATGTGTTGCATAATGACTTTTTGGTCAACTACTGACTGAATAGATGATGGTGGTCCCTTAAAATTATAATGGAACTGAAAAATTCCTGTTGCCCTTGCCCAGTGATGAAGCCATCTTAACATCATAGTGAAATGCATTACTTTTTCTATATTTAAACACACAAATGCTTACCACTGGGTTCCATTTGTCTACAGTATTCAGTACAGTAACATGCTGTGCAGGTTTGTGCCTAGGATCAACAGGCTACACTATATATAGTGTAGCCTAGGTGTGAAGTAGGCTATACCATCTGGGTACACTATAATGTTTGCACAATGGCAAAATCACCTAAAGATGTG
>CAUYPO010068614.1:0-11353 GCA_963574435.1 Cheirogaleus major | reverse complement strand
TTGTATATTCCTGGATACAGCTGGAACCCATTCTACTAAGTGAAGCATCTCAAGAATGGAAAAACAAGCACCACATGTACTCACCAGCAAATTGGTATTAATGGATCAACACTTAAGTGGACATATAGGAATAACATTTGTCGGGTGTCGGGAAGGTGGGATGGGGGAGGAGGGGATGAGTATATAGAAACATAATGAGTGAGATGTGCAACATTTGGGGGATGGTCATGCTTGAGGCTCTGCCTCGAGAGAGTAGGGTTGTCATGGGCAATATACGTAACCATAATATGTACCCCCATAATATGCTGAAATATAAAGAATAATATTTAAAAAAATTTCAGTAGATAAGAAGCTATACAATAAATATTAATTTTAAAATAATATATTTTTCTCACAATTATTCTTCACAGTTCCAAGGGGAATTAGCATCACATACAGATGAAAATAGAGGTCCTCAAATATCCCCTTTCATATTCTTTCTATTGACTGATCTTTTTATGTATTTTTTTTTTTTTTTGGCATGCAGCCTCACTTAATCTTAGTCGACATATTTTGTGGCTGGCATAGACAATCTATATAGAACTGTATCACATAATTCAAGTGGATACTGGCCTCTAACCTAATGTTCAATCTCACTGCTGCATTTTCTGACAGACTTCCCTTGATCTTCCTTTACACAATCCTGTATGACATCCATTCTGACTATTCTCCCTCGGTTACTACAGTGGCTAATATCTTTTCTGCTCCTCTAATTAATTCTGAAGCACAGCAACGGGATTTGCCTAATGTGGCTGATCTGGTCAATTGTGCTTAATGTTTTCTCCTCTTGTGTTAAACTCAGCAGCATTAAACTCATGTCAACCTAACCTACATTCGCTGTCCTTGGTGGACCCATGTGCTGGGTAAATTGAAAGCACTCGGTCAGAGATTAAAACTCATGCAGAGAACTTCTAAACTTACTGTTTCCTCTGAGCCTGGGAAGTGACCTTCTTCATCCCCTCATGAGCTTAATACAACATTATTTTTAGATGTCACAAAGGAGTAAGAACAATGTGACTACACACTTCTCCCTTCTTATCCTCTTACTCAAATTCACCAGCTTTGGTATGTTTCTCAACATATTTTGTGCTACTTTTGTAACAGGCAGAGTTTTTCCATCTTTTTATATTGACACAATTTATTAGATAGATGTTTTTCCTGTGGGTGGATCAGCTATGTGAGCAATGGTGCTTCTCTGAGTCTGCCTGTCACTGATGACAGCCTCTTCACTTTTGAGGTCCACCCCCTTTCACAATAGAGTTGAAAGTTTGTGTGGATCTGAAAGAAGATTGTAACTTACTTAAATGCTATGTGGCAGTGGAAGCTTTTGGAAATAACACTGGGCTTTGACTTCAGCACTGACACTCTATTTTTCTTAGTATATCTAGGAAAAGGGCTGTTTTTCAACTTAAACAGTTGGGTGCCCATAATGTCTGGCACAGTTCTGAAGAATGGGCAAGTGATGCCTTACTCAGGCATGTCCCAAGACCATGGAGCCCTCCCTAAAAAAGGAGACAGCCATAGAGCAGTGGTTTTCAACTGGAGTTGTAATACCCCCTAATGGACATTTTAGAAATTTATAGGGCTGGTTTTGATTATCACAAAAGTCTGAGGGTACTATTGGCCTTTTAATGGTGATGGTGGTGTGGGGGAGGTGGCAAGAATGAGTTATGACATGCAGTAGTGAGAACCCTGATATCAAAACCAGAGAAAGACACAACAAAAGAAGAAAACTAAAGGCCAGTATCCCTGATGAACATAGATGCAAAAGTCCTTAACAAAATATTATCAAACAGAATTCAACAACACTTTAAAAGAATTACTCTCCATGATGAAGTGGGATTCATCACAGGGGTGCAGGGATGATTCAACATATGCAAATTAATAAATGTGATACATCACATCAACAGAAACAATAACAAATAAATATGATCATTTCAATAGATGCTGAAAAAAATTAATAAAAGTCAACATCCCTACATGACAAAAAAACCCCAAAAAACCCAAAAATTGGATATAGAAGGAATATACCTCAACTTGATAATGGCCATATGTGACAAGCCCACAGCTAATATCATACTGAATCAGGAAATATTAAAAGCCTTTCTAATAAAATCTATAATAAGACAAGTACCCACTTTCCTTACTTTTATTTAACATAGTGCTAGAAGTTCTAAGCCAGAGCAATTAAGCAAGAGGAAAATATAAAGGGAATTCAAATTAGAAAGAAAGAAGCCAAATCATCTTTGTTTGCAGCCAACATGATCTTATACTTAGAAAAACCTAAAGACTCCAACAAAAACCTCTTACAACTGATAAATAAATGTAGTAAAGTTGCAGTATACAAAGTCAACATATAAAAATCAGTAATGTTTCTGCACAGTGATCAATCTGAGAAATAAATCAACAAAGCAATCTTATTTCTAATAGCTACCAAAAATACCTCAAAATCAATGTAAACAAAGAAGTGAAAGATATCTACCAGAAAAGCTATAAACCACTGATGAAAGAAATTAAAGAGAACACAAAAGAAAATGGAAAGACATTCTATGCTCATGGATTGGAAAAATTAATATTGTGAAAATGTCTATACTACCCAAAGCAATCTATGGAGTCAATAAAATCCCTATCAAAATACCAATGACATTCTTCACAGACATAGATAAAACAATCCTAAAGTTTGTATGAAACCACAGAGATTATGAATAGCTAAAGCAATCTTGAGCAAAAAGAACAAAAGTGGAGGCATCACTCTCCCTGATTTCAAATTATGCTACAAAGCTATAGTAATCAAAACAGTATATTACTGGCATAAAAACAGACAAATAGACTGATAGAACAGAATAGGGAACTCAAAAAATACACGCACTTACAGCAAACTCATTTTTGACAAAATACATTGGGAAAAGGACAGTCTTTTTAATAAATGGTGCTGGGAAAACTGGATATCCATCATAGAAGAATGAAACTAGATCCCTATCTTTCACTGTATACAAAAATAAACTAAAAACTAATTAAAGTCTTAAATGTAAGACCTCAAGCTATGAAACTACTAGAAGAAAATATTGGGGGAACTCTATAAGACATTGATCCAGGCAAATATTTTTTAAGTAAGACCTTAAAACCACAGGTAACAAAAGGAACAATAGACAAATGGAACTACATCAAATTGAAAAGCTTCTGCACAGAAAAGGAAATAATTAACAAAATAAAAAGACAACCAACAGAATGGGAGAAAATATTTGCAAACTATCCATCTGAAAAGAGATTAATAACACAAACATATAATGAACTCAAACAGTTCAATAGCAAAACAACAAATAATCCAATTTAAAAATGGGCAAAAGACAGAATAGACATTTCTGAAAAGAAGACATACAAATGGCCAACTGGTATATGAAAAATGCTCAACATCACTAATCATTAGAGAAATACAAATTGAAACCATAATGAAATATCACCTCAACCCAGTTAAAATGGCTGCTATGAAAAAGACAAAAAATAACAAATGCTAATGAAGCTGTGGAGAAAGATAAACTCTTATACACTGTTGGTGGGAATGTAAATTATACAGCCATTATGGAAAAGAGTATGGAGATTTGTCGAAAAACTAAAAAGACAACTACCATACATATGATATCACTGCTGGGTACATCCAACAAAAAAGAAATCAGAATATTAAAGAGGTATATGTATTCATATGTTTACTGCAGCACTATTCACAATAGCTAAAATATAAAATCAACCTAAATGCCCATCAATAGAAGAATGGATAAAGAAAAAAAAAATATATATATATACACATTGGAATATTATTCAAGCATAAGAAAGAATGAAAATCTGTCATTTGCAGCAAATGGATGAATTGGAGGTGAGTCATTATGTTAAGTGAAATAAGGCAGGAACAAAAAGACAAATCTTTCATGTCCTCGCTCATATGTGGGAGCTAAAAAAGTGAATCTCATGGAGGTAGAGAATAGAATGATAGGATACCTGAGGCTGGGAAGGGAAGCAGGGAGGGGAGATGAAAAGAAGTTGGTTAAGGGGTACAAAAATATAGTTAGATAGAAGAAATAAATGCTAGTATTCAATAATACGGTAGGGAAATTATAGTTAACAATAATTTATTATATATTTAAAAATATTAATAGCTACAAGAGAAGATTGTAATGCTCCCAACACAAAGAAAAGATAAATGTTTGAGGTGATAAATATCTCAATTATTCTATTTGATCATTACGTATTGTATTCACATATAAAAGGATCACACATACCCAAAAAATATATACAACTATGATATGTCAATCAAAATTTACAAAAAATACATCCTGCAGGATGCAAAATTGCTCTGTATCCTGCACCATTCTTGAATGTCCTACGGAACAATCAGTATCGGTGAAAAATGTATGTATCTGAGCCTAAAATCTAAATCCATTTTAAGTTTAAATATAAAGTATTTTTGCACAGTTTTCACATACGCTCAATTATACAGGGATAAAACAATAAAGTAAAAGAAGGAAAAGTGTTATTTCAATTTGCTGGAAACTTTACCAAGAGTTGTTCAATATTTCAGAAAATTATGTCACCTTTAACTATGCCACTTCTGTTATTGAAATAAAGTCTGTCAATCTCACTTTGGAGTGACTCTAGGTATGGGTCCCATTATCTGACTACTTCACTATGCTTTCTACAGCAGTGGTGCCTGTGCACTTGCATATTAAAATGCATATTGTATTATGAATGTCTTCCCTGGTATTTCCCCATTATATTAAAACATTATATTGATTTTTAACAATATTTTAGGTATCGGTAAGCTGTAGCTATATCATCTATGAATTTTATTTCAGGAGAATAAAGAGATATGTTACATAAAATGCTTGCTATATTAAGAAAGCTTTGTCTGAGAGGATTGGAAACTACTTCCTAGGTGTAAGGCTCTGTTCAAATAAATTTTATTTATCACAGTCTGCCAAAGGATAACTCAAAGCCTAATCTACCACCTGTCAAACTCTACTCACATAAAAGCCTCTTTGTAACACGATGTTCTCATACAAAATGTAATAACAACAACTCTTATTAATTGAACACCTATTATGTACCAGATACTGTGCTACATACTTTACATATTTTATATCAACCTTCAACTCTGCAAGGGACTTAGTATTTATTATTAGCTCTATTTTACAGGCAAGAAAACTGACACAGGACAGAGGCTAAATAATTTCACTGAGATCACACTGCTTGTAGGTGATTTGACTCAAGTCTATCAAACTCCAAGGCTAATGGCTTTAGCAAAAACAAACATGGACAGCATTCAAAACCAGAAATACTAAGAAGTTGGTAAATAACAAGGAACAGCTGAGATTCAGTGGGCCAAATTAGCTGTTGGAAAAATGAAAGTAGAGAAGTAAGGGGGCACTTCTTACCATCTATTGCCTACTCCTTCCTCCCGACATTAGGACCCTCACTCAAGCTCCATCGAGTCCCCACACTGCTCATACTCTAAGGAACAGCCCTTGAAAAGTAGTTCACCTAAACTGAGATGTGCTTTAAGTGTAAAATACAAAGACTTGGTCCAAAAAAAAAAAATGTAAAATATTTCATTAATAATTTTATACAGATTACATGCCATGATAATGTGTTTGGATATATTGGGTTGAAATATATTATTACAATAATTTCACTTATTTCTTTTAATGTTTTAATGAGGTTACTAACAATTTTAAATTATACATATGTGGTTTACTTTATATTTCTATTGGACAGAGCAAATATAGATGGTTTTCCTGTAATTTAATATCCTTTCCTTGCAAAACAGAAATCTGTGGGAGCTTGGATCCCTGGGCAACTGCTTGCTAGATTGACCATTCAGACCACTGGAAGCAAAGGAGAGAACCACATGGGTGTGTGGGAGGGCAGGGCCAGCAGGCATCCCTGGGTGTCTTCCCCACGTTTTGGTCCCTCAGACCGTGGGAACCACATGTTCACTCACTATTATTACTATTATTTTTATCCCATATGCTTCATACAACTGCCACTACATGGGCACAGTAAGCAAAATCTAGAACAGAAGCTGCGCTTGAATATACGTGTAAAGAAAAGTCAAAATATTTAACATGTTACCTAAATACAATATTGTTTATATTTACTAACAAGCAAAGAAGGAAATAGAAATAGGAGGCTCATAGCTCTACAAACACCCAGGCAAGTAGAATTAGCTAATCATGAATAGAAAATATTAGGAACAGTTTAAATATAAACTAAGTAAAGGCAAGGGGATAAAGTCTGTTACTTCCCAAGATCCATCTCCCCTATTATCAGATCTCTAACTTCTGTGCTGTGATTCAAATAATAAGATTGAAAAAGAAGAAAAAATGAGTTCAATGAGGTTGACAAGAGACCAATAGCAATAATTGTACTTCACACTTGTTAACTGACCAAAATGTCAAGTGAAAAACTTGAAAAAGCTTATAGACAAAGCAGATGTACCAGTTAAGTTTCTATTAATAGAAAAATGATTCCTTACCTCTGATGCATTCTTAACATGAAATATTGTACATTATATTGTATTATTTTTTTATTTTTCAAAAGATTAAGGGGTACACATGTTTCTGGTTACACAGATCACTTTTATAATGCTTGAGTCACAGCTATAAAGTGTACCCAAGTAGTGTTCATTGTACTCGTTAGGTAGGTTTTCGTCCATCGCCTCCTCCTGCCTCACCCTGCTTGATTTCCACTAAGTTTTACTACCCTCTGTTTATATGTGTGCTCATAGGTTAGTTCCAATTTAAAAGCAAGTACATGTGGTTGGTTTTTTTTTCCATTCTTTAAATACTTCACTTAGTATAATGGTCTCCACTTCCATCCAAATTGTTGCAAAAAATATTAGTTCATCCTTTCTTAAGGCTGAGTAGTATTCCATGATATACATATACTGTATTTTGTTAATCCACTCATGAATTGATGGGCCCTTGGGTTGATTCCACATCTTTGCAATTGTTAATTACCCTGCAATAAACATTCAAGTGCAGGCATCTTTTTGATAAAATGACATCTTTTCCTTTGAGTAGATACCCAGTAGTGGGATTGCTAGATCAAATGGTAGGTCTCCTTTTAGTTCTTTGAGGAATCTCCATACTGTTTGCCAACATCATATTGGATGGGGAAAAGTTGAAAGCATTCCCCCTAAGAACTGGAACAAGACAAGGGTGTCCATTGTCACCACTTGTATTCAATATAGTACTGGAAGTCCTGGCCAGAGCAATTATGCAAGATAAAGAAAGTAAGTGTATCCGAATCCAGAAAGAGGAGGTCAAACTATCACTTTTTGCTGATGGTATGAGATCTTATATCTAGAAAACCCCAAAGACTCCACCAAGAGACTACTGGAATTGTTAAATAAATTCAGCAAAGTCTCAGGTTACAAAATCAATGTACACAAATCAGTAGCATTTCTATACACCAATAACAGTCAAGCTGAGAGTCAAACCAAAGACTCAATACCTTTCACAACAGCTACAAAAAAAAAAATATCTAGGAATATACTTAGCAAGGGGGGTGAACGATCTCTATGAAGAGAACTATGAAACACTGAGGAAAGAAATCACAGAGGACACAAACAAATGGAAAAACATATCAAGCTCATGGATCAGTAGAATCAGCGTTGTTAAAATGTCCATACTGCACATTAAAAAAAAAAAAAGATTGAGTTCTAGATGTCCAAAATGTGTTATTGTCTCTGATGTTTTTTTTTTCTGATTCCATTTCATAGCCCTTAGAGAAGCTCAGTGTACCTGTCTGATACCCAAGACCTGGCCATGCCAGCAGAGAAGAGCTTCTAATTATTGCATGTGTGAAGCAACTGCTATAACAACTTGGCTCAGGTCTCCAAGCTCATTACTGGGCACGTGCCCATGAGGACCATTTGAGAGTCTTTTCAGCTGAGCCAGCCAAGTTGCAGAGAATTGCAAAGTCCTCGCTGTATCGTTTTTCTGGAAGAAACTAAGCAAAATGCAGCCACATTCTGGAGACTGTTTAATTTCCAACTCAAATGTGATCTAATCTCAGAAATTGTTTCTGGAACCCCCCTCCCACAGAAGGGAGAGCTCATATCTGCCTTCTGTTTGCATCTTAACTAACAGCACTTAACTCTTTCTGCCTATCACATAATTAGGCAGGTGAGCATCTGTCTCCCCACCACACTGTAAACTTGGGGATGGCAAGGAGTAGATCTTATTCATCTTTGTATCTCACCTAACACCTGGCACATAGCAGGCATTCAGTTAATTTTTTGTAGCATTGGATTTAATCTCTCTTGACTATTCTAAAAAGCAACAGAAAAGAGGAGGCATCAGCAGAAGCACATCAGACTGAACAATTGACAAGGTCAAGTTATAATCCGGACTCCTCCATTTAATCTCTCCTGGGTTCAGCTCCATCCTCTGCAAAGCACGAGGCCTATCTCCAAGGTCCATATCCTTCCAATCCTTTGTGGTTCTACTAATCTTTGCTTTGAAAATCTGAAAATGTTTCCATTTGGTTATCTAAAAAGGAGCAGATTCTGCTAATGAGGATCTAAAATATAAATTTTACTTCGCATGTTTTCACTATTCCCTGCAAAGCCCAGATCTGATTTTTACCACCTCCAGAATTATAGTATCAAACTCTATCAACCCAATTTAAGATTTGTTCCAGTAAATCACAGACTGATTTTGTATTTTACTAAGAAACACTCAAGGTTAAGCTGCTCAGTATGAAAGTTTATGTGGGAGTATGCACATGTGAGAGAAACAGTGGGGAAGGGGAGAGAGAGAGACAGAGAGAGAGAGGGAGAATGTTAAAAGAAAAAAAAAGTGTAGCATCCTTGAGAGCAAGTGCCATACTCTTTTCCTTTTTGAACTTTCCTTTCCTTTTAAACTGATTGTCCAATTCCTCCTGCGTTTAAGACTATGCTTGGAACATAATACATGTTTATTAGACAATTGATGGGTGAATGAGTGAATGAGTAAATATACGGTCAGATTTCTGGGAAACTATTACCAAAATATCTTTGCAGAATTTCATGGGAGTAATAAGTATCTGGGCACATCCTGGCTATTCCCTAGAAAGGCCTAGATCCCCAGGCAAAACAAACAAACAAAAAACTGCCAAGAAAGGTTAGAAAAATAACTGCACAGCCAGGAAAGCAAGGTAAAATTTCCGTGGCAGTTTCACCCAGGGATACCAGAGGGCCTGCCCTAGGAGAAGCAGAGCAGGCATACTGAACCTCCCAGACCAAATCTCAGCAGAGACTACCCAGACCTCAGAATCCACCTTCAGCAGCTCACTATGGAATCCAAAATTATTATTTTTTATTGATACATAATATTTTCTATATTTATGAGGTACATGTGATATTTTGTGGCTTGTATAAAATGAATAATGATCAAGTCAGGGTATTTGAGGTACCAATCACCTTGAGTATTTATCAGTTCTATGTGTTAAGAACATTTCAAGTTTTGTCTTCCAGCTACTTTGAAATATACAATACACTATTGCTGACTATTCTGCTATCAAATATTGGAACTTATACCTTCTAATTGCATGTTCGTACCCATTGACCAGCCTCTCTTCATCCTCTCCACCCACACAGACACCCTTCTCACCTTTTGGTATCTATCATTCTACTCCCTATTTCCATGAGATTATATTTTTTCAGCTCCCACAGATGAATGAGAACATGGGAAATTTGTCTCCCTATGGCTGGCTTATTTCACTTAAGATAATGACTTCCCATTCCATCCATATTGCTGCAAATGACATAATTTCATTCTTTCTTATGGCCAAATAGTATTCCATTGTGTATAAATACCAATTTTCTTTATTCATTTGTCTTTTGATGGACACTTGGGTTGACTCCACATCTTTGCTATTGTGAATAATGCTGCAATAAATGTCTGAGTGTAGGCATCCATTTGATATAATGATTTATCTTTCTTTGGAGAAATATACAATACTGGGATTGCTGGATCATACAATAGTTCTATTTTTAGTTTTGTAAGAAATCTCCATAATGTTTTCCATAGTGATTGTACTAAGTTACATTCCTACCAACAGTATATAAGAGTTCCCTTTTTACCACATCCTTGTCAGCATCTGTTATATTTTGTCTTTTTAATAATGGTCATTCTAACTGGGGTAAATATCATATATATTTATTTGTGGTTTTGATTTGCATTTCCCTGATGATTAGTGATATTTGGCATTTTTTATATACCTGTTGGCCATTGGTATGTGTATGTCTTCTTTTTCTTTTTATCATTATTCAATTACTCTTTTTTTTTATTTCCTCTTATTATGGGGGTACAAGTATTGTTGGGGATACATATATTGCCCCTGCCACCCCTCCCCCACCCCACCGTGCCAGAGCTTTAAGCATGTCCAACCCTCAGGTGGTGCGCACCTCACCCATTATGTAAATATACACCTTTCCCCTCCTCCCTCCTCCCACCAGTCCACCACCTGATAAAAGGTTTTTTGCTTTTTTTGACATTTTGGTTACATTGTATATCTTTGCCTCTCCCTAAGAAGGGTTAGAGGTAATCCCTTCCCCACGACAATGTACGTCACATCCCTAAGATGTGGGTCTCCCCCGCCCCCAATCCTTGGTGAACACTACAACTATTTGAGTATCATAGTTTAAATCAGTCAGTACCAATTTGATGGTGAGTAGATGTGTAGCCCATTTTCCAGATCTTGTGTCACCTCACTTTGGATAACGGGCTTAAGCTTTATCCAGGATAGCATAAATGGTGCTAGCTCACTGTCGTTTCTTAGAATTGAGTAATATTCCATTGTAAGCATATACCAAATTTTAATTATCCATTCATGAATTGACGGACACTTGGGTTGTTTCCATGACCTTGCAATAGTGAATTGTGCTGCCATAAACATTCAGTTGGGTATGTCTTCTTTTAAGAAATTGTCTATTCATGTCCTTTGTCCTTTGCCTTAAGATTAATTTTTTAAATCTTCATTCTGAAACAAGCCTTCATTTATTGACAGATTAATTACTTTTTTACTGTTGAGGAGTTTGAGTTCCTTATATATTATGAAGAGTAGTGCCTTGTCAGTTGAATGGTTTGCAAATATTTTCTTCTCATTTTGAAGATTGACTCTTCACTCTATTGATTGTTTTCTTTGCTGCACAGAATCTTTTTATTTTAATATAGTCTCATTTGTCTATTTTTGTTTTTGTTGTCTGCACTTTTGAGATCTTAGCCATAAAAACATTGCCTAGATTAATGTCCTGAAGGATTTTCCTGTTTTCTTC